>JABUQX010029411.1:0-66264 GCA_015478945.1 Trachelipus rathkii | reverse complement strand
CTATATATTATATAATAATATAATATATTACTATATAAATATCATATATATATATAGTACATAAATATTTATATTATATATTAATATATATATATATATAATATATATCTTATATATACTATATATATAATATATTATACGTATACATTATATAATTATTCATATAACATATATATTATAAACTTATACTATGATATACTATATAGTATTATCTTTATATATATTATACCTTAATATATATATACTAAATATATATATATATATAAATAAAATATACTTATATATACTATATAATATTATATATATATAAATATATATATATAGTATATATATATAATTATATTATATATATATAATACTAAATATATATCATATAATATAATATATAATAAATATATTATACAAAAGCGTCGTCAAGGGGCAGGGGGGGCAGCTGCCCCCCCTATAAGTGTTTACTTTACTCTTATAGAGTCTACTGCGAATTTTTTTGATCAAACGTCTCGTTCCGGGTGGCCGTTAATTACGTTTTACAATATTATGAGTAAATATTTATATATATATATATATATATATTATACTTATATATATTATATATATAATAAATATATATATCATATATATATAAATTATATATTAATAATTATATATATTAGGATATAATATATATAATCTATATATATATATATATTAATATATAATAATATATATATATATTATATATATATATATATATATATTTAATATATATATATATATATATATATATATTATATATAATATATAATTATATATATATATTATATACTATATATATATAATAATATCATACTATACTCGGAGTATATGCGATAGGATAGTTGCAATTCGCTCATTTTTCCACATAATCTCTTGCCGCATACGATGTCTTCCTCACATATTTTTTATTATGCTCTTTTAATTTGTATTTAATAATACCTTTCTTTGCATTTATTTCTTTTTCATTAAATTTTTTTTATAGAGGGTATATGTTAGATGTTCTTCTGTTCACCCTGATTCTCAATTCTTTATTAACGGATTAAGGTGTAAAGTATAGAAATTATCACTAGTGACGCCACTCTATTAATTCAACACCCCCTCAGTGTAAAGTTATTTTTTTCAATATTTAAATACAACGATCATGTATATTAGAGATTTGCCTTCGGCTACGTACTTTACTTTAAATATTATAATAAATTTTGAGATTTACTTCTTATACGAGATTTTGTAACACATGATCTACTCTTGTTCAATTGAGGTTAGCTGCAAAAATATCGATGTTGAAAGATGTCTATCAGTATTGTTATTTAAAATGTACATTTCACTTTTTAATTTTATACCTGTTAGCTTAAGTTAGTTAATTAAGTTATTAACCGATGACCATATGTGGCAAAGGATTACTATACACAGAACCATTATATATAAATTATACTACCTTGAAAATGGTATATAATACTATAATATATATATATATATATATAAATAATATATTATATATATATACTATTTATTAATAATATAATATAATATATAATATATATGTTTGCAGTAAATTGAAAAAGGGAAGAACTCCGAAAAAAAATGGATTGGTCAAGCGGTGACGAAACGCAAGAAGATACCAATAAGTTCAACTAAGACTCACAAGAGCAATCCCTCTACTTTCGCATATTTCGCATTGATGAAGAGCCCACAGCTCAGGCCACACTACGAAGATATCAAGAATCATGGGGTCCCAGATTTTGGAGCTAGCTTCTGTTAGGTTAGATTAATCACGAAAATCATGACATTGAGTAGGATAGCGTTGGACATTCATCATTTAATTTACGATCTTGATGAAAAGGAAACAGTTGATGAAAGAGTGTTGGATTCACCAAGACCTATAATATGTTACAAGATTGCTACCAATTTAAAGACGGAAAATTCAATTATAGAAATGGTTGCGAGACATATCTCACCTTGGCTGACATATTTCAGGCGGTCCTAAAGGGTAGCAATTTTGCCAAGTTTTGTATTTATGAACCAACACACAACCGGTCGAAAAAAACGACATAAACTATGAATCATCACCTTCCACCAATACATTAAGGAATTTCGAATTCATAGAGTTGTCCTAGGCTCTTTAATAATAATCACACTTCACTAAAATATAAAGATTGTTTCATGTGTTTGTTAAGAACATACAAACTCACAGAGTGTCATAAACTGGCTTTGATTGAGAGCTACAATGATCTGTTCCTACTGGCTTGCAGTGCCCGTAGACATCCTAATTTAACTAGCATTCTAACGAAAATCATAGGCCAAGATAAATAAAAAAATAATTATGTCCTCAATTAATAGGATGGCCGGAGACTCAGTCTCTTGAAACAACCATTTTGAAATAGGGGAAAGAAATAGATGCCACATCACCAATCCAGTTAAAAGATCTCAGATATCAGATCATCTCTCTTATTTGGGTACTACTATTAAAGGAAAGCAATCGTTGAATAAGGATAAAGGAAGCTTGCGCAATATAGTGGCTTACTATGGCAGATAAACCGCTGATATTTCTGAGAAGGAAGAATTATCCATTGTGTTGCGCTATTTCGACAAAAGAGTCCATGAAGTTTCAAAGAGGAATTTATGGCTGTAGAACTGAAAGCGGCTATGACGCAAAAAAACCATTCGGAAAGCTATATGTACGATTTTGTCACGACCGAAAACTGGATCCTCGAGATTGCGTGGTACTGGTGAATTCGATGGCTGATTATGCATGTCTGGCAAAGATAGGTAGTTACCCAACGCAATTATCCCCGCGATTTTATTTTTGACGATCAAGGAATAATAGTATAAAAAAGCATTGTTCCTTCATTGCTCTTCATAAATTTTGGACTAGTAGTTAAATGATTTGAACACAATCCAGAATAATTCCGCATCATACACTATGGGAACTAATAAGAGACACTTATTAAAGTTTTTTCTTGTTCGCGACTCGGTCTTTCGAGTGAAGCAATAATTAATGCCCAGACATCCCAAAGCCTATGCCGGACCATGATGGTCTGAACAACACAAGTGCATCAGAATGTTTAAGGAGCACTTTGCACGAATGATGCAAAGCATTTAGTACAAATCCTTTCCATTGAAGGATAAACACCGCCCACAAGAAAAACTCTTCAGTTGCTTTTCACGGGCATGTAAGTAACGTTACATTCATCTGGCGTATGATAGTTGATCGCGAAAGATACTCTGCTAGAATAGTGTTAAGAGCAGATATAGTACAACTAATGCTTTCTCCAGAATTCCATAGACCTTGGTATTATCCTCAAAAACCTCGCAGCACATTCAACATATAATGGAAAATGGTAGAGCTATCGGAAAGATGAAGAAAATTCACCGATGAAGTGTCTTAAAGAAGTTAATCAAATAAGCTGAGCAACTGGACGTTGATACTGAAGATATCACATACGGAGTAATATATGGTAGGTCAGGCAGCCGCAGCAACCATCTCAGGTCAACAGGAATTCCACGGAAGTTCTGAGGCAAGGATCGCTTAGAATAAACTCCGTATCTGTGATTTCTGATAACCTCTTCTTTGGGTAATTGACGGTCTTTCTACTGAAAATACCACCTGCCGACCGTTTTGGTTATGCATTGACTATATCACATCTTTCCACATTGCTACTTCATAACAAATCGATGAGTTAAAGGAAAAAACACAGCTTCATTTTTATAGTTTTACCACTTAAAAGGCATGGAAAGAAGAGCTAGAACTTTTGGTACAAAATTTGGAGGACAAGAAACTGAGTAGTGAAGAACTTAAAATCTTGTATCTCCCAAGTCTTAAAGGAGACTAACTTTCTTCTCCATCGCCTTCGTCGGACAATATCAATCCCTCTTTCTCTCAATAACAGTTAGAAAATACTTCTTTTCTAGTATCTCTGCGTTCTGTATCAAATAAGTTTAAGAATAAAAAGTTGTTCTTTATTAAAACTCACGAAACAACATAATAAGTAAAAGAAACCAAAAGAAAAAAAAAACAAAAAAGAAAAATATAAAATAAATGGATCAGACTGCGCTGCGAAGTTACTGTATGGAGGCGACAGTAAACGGACTGGCTATGTCGAGTGTTCATCGGAAAAATTATGTTTCGTGACAGTTATGATTATTCGATATTAAACTAGTATTATGAATAAAACATCGTTATTAAAATCTTTGTTCAGTATTTATTTCTTTAAATAATTAATATTTTTTATCTGTACCTCTTTATTGATGACTATTCCAGCAGTGAAAAATTTATCTGAGGTTTTATGTTTTTAGAGAGAAAGTATGTATTTATTGCAAGAAGATTTTCATTTTAAACATCGCCCAAATACTAGAGATATATCTCGTTTTATGTCCGCTTCTTTTTTAACATTTATCATATATTAACTATTATACGTAATTATCTACTTTATAGTATATATTACATATAGTATATATACTATATATTAATATAATATATATATATATTTATTATAGTATTATATATATAATTCATTATCGATATATTAATATATAATTATCATACGGAACTTTATACCACCGTCTACTTCTAGATCATAATAGTATAAACCTATATATAAGCTTGTATATAATCCTCTGCCAACATATCCTTTTAAAAGTTAATATTATATTGCAAGGAGCTGAGAATGGCATTCGTTATACTATTAGCTATATACTATATATAATTATATAATATATATTATATACTTATTATATATAATAAATAGCATATAATATATATATATTTATTATATATTAGTATATATATTATATATATAGTTATATTATATATAGATATATAATATTATATATATATATATTATATATATATATATATATATAATATATATTAACATATATATAATATATTAATAATAATATATACTATACATCAATATATAATTCTTATTCTATTATTTATATAGTATATATAGTAGTATATATTTATACATATATAACCTATACAAGATATACTATTATATTATATAATCTATATTATATATATCTATATTTATTATTAAACTATTATACTTGTTATTATATTTATATTAATATTACACATATTTATATATATATATATTACCTCCTCACCATAGATTTTATAATATATAATATTATCTATTGTGATACTATATATATATACTACACCTATTAGATCAATGAATCAATAGATTAATTATGTATATATATATTATTCATATATTATTATATATTTTAAATCCTATATATATATATATAATATCTCATAGACATATAATTATTAAATATCATTTTAAAATCTATTATATGATACATATATATTTTTAAATAGCTTTAATTTTTAATTAGTATATTATATACTATATGTATATACTATATATTATATTATTAATATATATTATATACTCCACATTAAAAACATATCTTAATACTATATATCAAATTTAATAATTCAAATTTTGCATTTTACGCTCATACTCAGTTCTGATAACATCTCAAACATCAACATGAAACACTTAGCTTTAATTACATTTTTGTATATTTTATAACTAAATTCTTTACAAATTTAATATACTCTCATTGTATCAATTACAAGAAAATTTCGTTAATTTTTAAGCAAGTTTTAATTCTTTATTTTTTCCTATGCTTTTTTTTGTTGAATATAAATATGCCAAGTTAATTATTATCGTCATTTTTATTTTAGTATTTGATTTACTTATCGATGTCGTATATTGATAGGACGAAAGTGTGAGAGAGTTGATATTTAATCGCGTTGCCGTTAACAAATTATTTATCAGTCCCAAGACATAATTGGAACAAGGCTCGTTTTTCGTGATTTATTTCTTCTAAACAAATACTATATTGTGTCGGTGTTTTAAGTATTACTAAGTAAACAAAAGAGAAAAATCTAGAGCAAGAAAAATTATCAAGACGTCCTTTACACGAATTATAATTGTTAAATAGCTCACCCATTCAGGCGAGTAGGGTAATGCAGCCACACGTTGTTCCTCACTTGTAGTCCACGTTTTATTGTATAACAAATATGCACTCATGCAACCACCGAGAAGCACCAAGTCTGCTACCTGCCAACGAAATGCACTTGAAAAAGTTTTTTGTATTGCTTTCAGGGAAAGGAAAGGGCAATTGCTAAAAGCATTATTCCTCCATTTGTTTACAAAAAAGGGATCTTTTACTTTTTTTATTATTCCTTTTAATACACTATAAATAGTTATATTCTATTTATCTCATAATATATATATATATATATTTATATTAACTTTATTACTAATAGTATATATATATATATATATACTTATTAGTTATAATATATATAAATAATTATAATTACTTCTATAATATACTATATACGTATATATGTATAATAATATATTTATATATATATATTAATCTACTATATATATAATTATATATATATATATTATATTATATATATTATAGTAATATTATATACTATATAATATAATATATATATATAGTATTATATATATAAATATATATAGTACTATATTAAGGGATATATATAGAACAAATGTGTGCCTGCATCTTGTACAACATTCGCGTGTATGTAATACATTCCTTATATGCGCTAAGTATATTTTATTATAACATTACTGATTCGTAGCCCAATTAAAGCTGCGTTTACTATAATAATTAAGGTGCTGTATATTGAGAATGCATGTTTTATTTAATTATACCTTGCGAATCAGAATCTTTTAAATAGTATCTATTTATAAAAAAGAGAAAGCGAATAAATTTTATATTTTGTCGTTATCTCTTGGGGGTCTCTACATTTGTTTACCTTCATTTGCACAACATTTTTGTGTACACACGAGCCAAAACGTTTAAAGGGAACACACAAAATATCACTTCGAGCCTTTGGCGTATCTTACCAGAATCAAACGTTATATTATATGAAATTGAAAGCTTCTTTCCTTTTGACTTTTTCTTTTAACGTATTTTAATAAGGATTAAAATTTAAAAGATTGAGAAATTCATGTTTTAAAGAGAGGAGATAATATAATTACAGTAATTCTATGACTGTTTACTTATGTAATAACAGTGTTCGACTAAAACTAAGTCTAATTAATATACTATATTAGTGCAGAAATAAGGGAAATCTTTCCAGGGCAAATTGAGTTTCAATTAATGAATTTTTTATTGCAATCAATTTTGTTGTTTTAGGTGAAAATAGATTAGCTCATCTAGCTATATTTTCAGCCAGCCATTACAGTTTTAGGTGAAAATAGATTACCTCATCTAGCTATATTTTCAGCCAGCCATTACAGTCGTAGGTGAAAATAGATTAGCTCATGTAGCTATATTTTCAGCCAGCCATTAGTGGAAAATAAATTAGCTCATAGCTATATTTCCGATCTTACTGAAAACCCTTAGTTTGTTCAGTCTTGTTTTCAACAAATTGTTTTAAAATTGCCCATTAATAAAAGTAGTCATTGAAATTTCCCGCACATTTAGCTTCATTTTTATTGATCCAATTTCAATCGTGAAACCTTTTTTCCCTTCTATTTTTATATATCCATTCTTCGTATATATTTTTGCAATTATCCCGAGCGTAGCTTTTATACTCGAAAGATAATATTAGTTAAGCAAGCAATTTGAGGTATTAGCATAAGAAAGATGGATGAAATGAAGGAAAGGAATGGATCAACCGAAATGGAAATAGAAGAGCGCACAGGCGCTAGGAAGACAGTGCTTCCCTATGGGGACGTTACCCCCACTAAAAGGTTTAAAAGGGAAGAAGTAGTTTTTCAGGGAGCCAGTACCTCCCCAAGCTGTTTGCCAGAGTTTAGTCGCCCTAATATTATCAATCCATCATTTACATTAGCAGAATCCTTTAATGATGAGCAAAGAGTTTCCCAAAGACTAGCCAGTGATAAAACTTCTTATGTCGAAGTTTTGATGAAATTTATGACGTTTGAATGAACAAAAGAGACGTCAATACATTCTTTCATATATCAAGCCAGGGATTTGATTAAAGAGTACTTACGAAGAGCAAGGGATGTTTCGAAAGATTGCGCTTTTAATACATCCCAAACCAACTTTTTAATGACCGCGAAAGTATTAGACCATGTAAACAAATTCGAGAACCATGGGAGGTTAAGAGCGGCCATTCTACGAATGATAGACCCTGATTTAAGCCTAGATACTTTGATTGAGAACATAGTTTCGATTACTAATGAACAATTAGCAAGTGCCGCCTCAGAGAATGAAGATGAATTGGGAAAAGATAAAGTTTCCATTTTAGTTACAATCGTGGAAGACGAAGCATCCCTTCCCATTGTCTCAGTTGTACCCAGTTCGTCAGGCGAGCAAAACCACCCTTTAAAAAAGAAGAAGGTATTGGTAGGAAGACAATGACAAAGTGTCAAATTCCTAGCTCTAAGAATTCTTATGAAAAAGATTTAGTAAACTTATTCCAGAGATCCAAAAGAGAGGGCATTTCTCCCTCCTTTTTCAGTAAGAAGGTCATGGAATTAGTGGAAGATTATCAAAAGAGGGCAGACGAGAGAGAGCTTAAGGTAGCACTCAGTCCCTTGAGAGAGAAAATCTCTTTCGTAGTAAAAGCGTTAAAGTTTATTTCGGAGTTTCGAGACGCAGATAGCCCAAGAGAAATAATATTTCGAGCATTTAATCCCAAAGTTCTTATAGAAAAGCTACCACCGAAATTCTTGGCTAAAGAATTAAGAGGTGTAACGACGGAGAGAGAGAGAGAGAGAGAGAGAGAGAGAGAGAGAGAGAGAGAGAGAGAGAGAGAGAGAGAGAGAGAGAGAGAGAGAGAGCGAGAGAGACGAAGTCCCTTCCATCTTTTCCGTTAGAACAAGCAAGTAAAGTAGAAGAAAAGGCTTCAACTAGTTTGTCAAATCAAAACAAACAATTCCCAAAGAAGCCCAGAGTTCTAGTAGGAAAAGCAATTAAGAAATGTCGAGTTCCTGTTCAAGGGGAAAGTTCCATAAATTCTTACATTAAAGCTTTGATAGGTTTATATCAGCGGTCCAGAGAACAAGGTATTTCCCTCAATTCTTTTGAGGAAAAACGACAGAATTGCTCGAGGAATATCAAAGGGAGACAGTCCCCAGATACGAGTTCTAGCGTTCAAATCCCCTATGTTATGAAGAGAATAACCTTCCAGGGCGATAAGTTAGTTGAGGAAGATATAGGGGCGGAATTTTGATTAGTTAGGGCAGCCAAGGAGGATATAGAGGAAAAAATATTTAATATATATATATATATATATATATCTCTACTCACATGCTACTAAGCATATCTTTGCTACCTTTAAATGCCGTCTTTACGACAGAGATGTAGAAAACTAGAGCTGTCTTCTCTCTCCACCGTTCGTGGGAGTGATCAATCCGGCTGAACTGCTAAAAAACTGTATAATATAATATTATAATACACTAAAATTTATAGAATTACTTTTGGGTAGTAGAGCGAGTACGTACAGTATATCACGATGTTGTGATAGTCCCTCTTATCCATATATATTAATACTATTATGTAATTCTAAATATATAGGTATTCATTATGATTAGCTTAAACTTTTACCTGCTCATATTAGTACTACCAATACCTATATTACTCTATATCTTATAGTATATATTACTATGGAGTTGCACGTTATTGCGTTAATGGATTTATTTGAGTATTGAAATGTTATTGAGCAAGTAGAGTAATGCTCTTTCGTCGTTTAAGTTGAAGTTTGAAGAATTAAATATGTTAGCGTTTTTCCATTTCTTCATTTAAAGTTAGTAAAAATAAAAGTCAGTTTTCCCTACTTAAATGTAAAGAATAGGTTTTAAAGTTAGTAAAAAAAGTCAGTTTTTCCCTATTTAAATGTGAAGAATAGGTTTTAAAGTTAGTAAAAAAAGTCAGTTTTTCCCTATTTAAATGTAAAGAATAGGTTTTAAAGTCAGATACTTAAAGAGAGAATTGGTGTGCGAAAGAGTAAAGTTTCAAGCTAAATGAAACCCTTTTGAATCCATAAGCTTTGGATAAGGGGCTCCAACAGGTAAGAGACCCAGCTCCACTCCCAAAAGAATTCTCTAAATAGATTATAATTCCAGTTTTAGCGTTCAGAGATTGATCACCCACCAGAAAGTGGGAAGAGAGGTCTAGTTTTTCTTTGTCTAAAGACGCATTTAAAAGGGTAAGCAAAGTTCTTTTATGTATTTTCGAACCAATAGCAGCCGAATCGATGTTCTTCCGCTGCCCTTTTTTTTAAGAACACAATTGTTTAATGAAAGAGGTAAGGAGGTTTGGTCCCTCCTTCTCCTCGATTTAAAAAGTGAGTTTCAAGTTGAGTAAAAAGGTCTCACCATTCAATTAGCCCTCAAACAAGCCGCGTAGTTTAGAGGAAGGGAAGAGAAGGGTCTTCCAAAAATTTAATCCAACAATGTGATATGGGGAATAGGGTTGGAGTTGCTCACCTTTCCATTATCATAGCCCAGGGTAGCTAGGCATCAGTTTAAGCCCACTGTTGTGGAAGTAAAAAAGGTTTAAAAAATAAAGGAGACGTTCGAATCCTCCGTATCAATTTGTTAACTAGTTGGGATACAGAAATGATCAATCCAATCTGAGGAATAGTAGATCAGTGTTCTTTTCCCAAAGAAGAGTACCAGTTACTCAAAAGTTTCCGACCACCATGTAATCGCAGTGTATTTAAGATAAAGTTCAGTTTGTTATATACAATTAATTCGCCATCATGCCCTAAATTGTTTTAATTATGAGAAATGGAAGTTGGCAGAATCTTTGATCATCAGACATAGTTTCTCTTCGTGCCGTTATATATATATAAAGTAATAGTATTAATATTAATATTATAGATAATACTATATATATATATTATATATATATATATAATATATATAATATATACATTAAAAATGATTACTATATATATATATTATTATAGTTTATAATCACTAATATACTTTATATATAGACATTCTTATAGTTGTGTTGACTCCGTTAAATATTAGTAGGTTAATTAGGTTAGAGTTTGGTTGTTAGGTTAGTCTAGGTTAGGATTAGTTGGTTCAGTTAAGTTAAGGTTAGGTTAGATTACCCAAAAAATTTAATGTATTTCCCTAATATTATTAAAATAACGATACATTAATTATTGATTTTTTGCTCCTGGAGTCAACCCTCTTCTACTTAACCATTATATTATATATAATATATATCACTACTATATTAGTTATATATATATCATAGTATATATTTATATAATATATATATACTACATAATATATATATTATATTATACTATTATATATATATATATATATATCCTTATATACCTAATATATATGTTATATTATACATATATATATATATCTATATATATATATATATATAGTATATATATATATAGATATAATATATTATATATATACTACTTAATATATATATATTATATTTATATATACACTTATTATATAATGATATATTATATATTATATATATATAGTAATATTATATAATTAATATATATAGATTATATATTATATATATATATATATATATATAGATATATATATATATATATATTTGGATAATTATTTGAGAGAGAAATTTTTCCACTCTTGCGGTGAACATATTGAAAAATTTAGCGTATATTTGCTAAGATAGTCAGAGAATTAACCAAAACTTCCATAAATCCATGTGTAGATACAGGTAGAAATTCACAAGCGTGTGGAAAAGCAAAGACTTTCCTGAATTGGGAAAACAGAATTATGAACTCCTGATTTTTTAAATACAGCGCTCGCATATTTAAAGTCCTTTTAAAGAATAAGGAAAGTTTACAAGAGGACGCAAAGTTTCCCATTGTAATTTCCGCCTTTCAACAGAGGAACTTACTTTCTTTTTGTAAGAATCAGTCGTAGATACAAAGGTGTATATCAAAGACAGTTTTGAGAAACGATAGGTTGGAGCTAACTCACCTTGTTTTTAATTAGGGAAACAGTTATGGGTCAGATCAGCCTAATAAACGAGACAACTGGAATTAACGTTAGGTCCTTGGTCGCGAGTTGAAGCCCATTCCCTTGATGATAAAATATATCAGGCCTAGATAAATATAATATAATATATAATATATATTAAATATATATATATAAATATTATATATATATATATATAATAATATATATATATATATATATATATATATATTATATATATATATGGATACATTATGTACAAATAGATGTACTGATATTCTGTTTTGTTGTGAAAGAAAGGAAAAGCGTTTGATAACTGCAGACCAAAAAAAATCTTTATATTAGATTTTGGTACCTGGTTGATCGGCAAGCGATTAGACAATCGTTCAAAGATTGAGGTCAAGAGAGACCGTCAGACCAGTCGATTGTTTTATTTAAGTCGGAAGTTTGGAAGCAAATTAATTTCAGTTAATTAAAGGAACCCAGGAAATTGTGATCAATTTATGTTTTTCTTATATTGTCTAATTTTTGTTTGTTTAAATTGTCTAGGAGTATGCTGTTTCTTTTGAAAAAAGCAAGTTATTTTATTCAGTTATTTCATTCTATTTATTTTAGAAGTTTACAAGTCTATATTAACGATATAGCACTCAGATTAGAGTTTAGATTAAAAAGGTCTGAAATTGCCAGTAGAAAAAGAGAAATAAGTCCATTGAGGAAAACACAAGGAATAACTTTTCCTTACCTAAGTTTAGATCAGGAACTTTAGAATCCTATACAGGATTAAAAAGGGAATTTACCGATCAAGCTTTGTGTAATAAAAAAACTACTTTAGGAACTTTTAATCAGTGACAGGATTGAAATTGAATTTGTACAAGGGTAGCTTTCATTCTTTACCTCAAATAAATGGATTAGAAGTTTTACAGACCAAGCAGGGATAGGGTGGAGCCTCATCCCCACTCTTTTGAATTGCAGTGTCGAATCGTAGGATGACAGTTTCAGGTTGAAGTGTTTCTATGGAGGAGTGGACACCTTAAAAATGGAAATATTTTAATCTGGAAGAGTCGAACGTAGATCCATCTCAATTCATATTTTGTTTTTGTCTGTTAATGACAGGTAGTCACCAGAATTTTTAGTAATGTTTTCCATTTGCTCCAGATTCAAAACAGCTTTAGACTTAAAGACCGATAGAATTTTACTACAAGAGGATTGGACACCCTCCAAAATAGTAAAATGAAATGGTTACGTATGCTTATCTTTAGTCGGAAAAGGGCTAATGGTGAGAGTAATTACATAGTTAGTAGTTAAGTACTGTAAGAATGTAATATTGCGAGATATTGGACAAAAAAAGCGGTGGAAAGAACAAGGAAATTGGAGTTCGGCAACAGACCAGAAAGAGGAGAATAAGCCCTCGCTATTAGATTTAAGTTGTATATTGTTTTTTACAGAAAATAGTTCGCAGTGAACGACATACTCTTAGAGAGTCAGAGCGCAAGTGCTCTTAGAAAACAAAGTGAAAAGAAAACATAAATAGAGCAGCACTCGATGAAGCTAAGTTTGTAAGAAACGGGGACCTACTTTCGTATCAGATAACTCCAATAGAGGAGAGCATAGAGGCGAAAACGCACTCTATTAAGGAAAAGTAGAGAACTGATTGACATACCAATCAATTTCCCCATCAAGTTTTTAGATTAGTGGGATGATGAATCCACTAATAGCTGTTGAAAGAAGAGAGTATAAATATGGTAGTTGTATCAAAATTTAAAGTTGTAGATCGCTTTAGAACATGGCCCATGATAGTTAATGGAATCTCCTACCAGATCTCGCTTTAATAGATACCCTCACACTATTTTTTTTTGCTTCGAAATGTTCAAGCATCCAACAGATGCAAAGAACAGGAATATATTTTTTTTTATTGCAAATTCTTTCAAGAATTTTCATTTTTTGATGATACATTTTTGATGATACATTTTTGATGATACATTTTTGATGATACATTTTTTGATAATACATTTTTTTTTGATGATACGTTTATTTTTGATGATACTTTAAGATAAGATTATAGGACTTCATTGAAGTTGAGGTTCACACTGATGTCTACAGGCAGTCAGTTGTATATAATGGATAAACTTAGGTTAGTAAACCTTATGATGTTTTTATATATTACGTGTAAGTACACGTCTGTGCATTTATTCTTGTAAAATTGTAGCTTGGATTACGGAATATTCTTTAGCTTCTAGTTGATTCAGATGGGTCTTCTAGTCAATTACATTAAGTTACAGATAGATTTACGAAAGCATCGACCCAAAACATTTCTTTTGACAACTTCGGAATTAAGATGTAGTAAAACACTCTTGAGAAAGAAAGAAAATGTATGGTTTTGTGCTTTTTCCTTTAGTTTTTAATTAAGTAGCTAAGTTATAGAATAAGCTTGTATACAGTAAAAAAGCTTTTTAAGTTTTTAAGTTTATTAATCTAGCCTACAATTATGCTTAATAAAGCGTTGACCTGAAACCTTTCTTTCGGCAAATCACACAGGCATGTGTTTGAATTGAGCCAAAGCTGTGCTTGAGCTAAGATGAACATTCCTAGTTATGAGTCTAGTGTGTGAGCACGTCCCGCAAAGTTGATGACTTTGGGGGCATCAGGAAATAGCTCAATTGGAAAACATGAGGGGAGTTTTCCAACACTAGCTAGGAATCAAATCGGAAAAATAAACACACCTAGGAAAACGAAAGAAACAATTAGTGTCAATAACGCATATAAATATGCTTTTATGTAAATATAATACATAGGTTTAATTTTTTTTAGGCTCATCAACCTAATAATTTTATGAATTTTTTTTATTCTTTTGACTATTTTTTTTTTATTATTTTGACCAAAGGATTTTCAATCGAAAATTACATCTACCGGCTAAGGGGGGGGGCCTTGATTTTGATTTATAAATCCGATGAAAAAACAAAAAACTCAAAACTTTTTGTTTGAAAAAAAAAATAAAAAATAAATAATAGTTGAGAAAGAAAGAAAAGATAAAATAATTTAGTTATTACGATAATAGTAGACTAACACCTTTAGTTTTTAATCTTGAATCTAATCCAAGCTAAGTTAATCTTAAGATAATGGTAGCATTAACATTGTTTTTATTAAACTAGAATATTTTTTAAGAAAAAACTAACACTGTTTTTATTAAGCTAGAATACTTTTTAAGAAAACTAACATTGTTTTTATTAAGCTAGAATACTTTTTAAGAAAACTAACATTGTTTTTATTAAGTTAGAAATATTTTTGAGAACTAATTTTTTTCTTTTTATTTTTAAGATCATTTTGCAATACTAACATTTAATTTTTATTCCTTTGTATAGAACTAACATCTTTTGATCAGATTAGAATTATTCTTAGATTTAACATTTCTAGAATTAACATGTTTTACTTTAAATTTCATTAGTAAGATAGAATTATTTTGCCATACTAATAGTTCCTAACTACTAATAACTTTAAGATGGAAACTTTAGTGCCTAACATTTTTGTGCCATAATTAAATTTAAGTAATTTTTAATAAACGCTTCAGCTTATGCAAACGCTTAGATTTTAAGTAACGCTTCAAGTTTAAACAAGGGTTTAAAGCTGTCTAACAGATGACTCTTCCCATTAATTATAAGATTGTAGTTTTAAAACAAGTAGATTAAAAATTAAAACTAATTGCTCAAGCAATGGTAATATAGCTTTAGTAGTTTAAAGAACTAACCCATATTGTAGAACTATGATTAAATTTCACTAACCAATACTTTAGTTAGAATAATTGCCAAGTAACGGCCAGTAGTTTTTAGTTTAAAACTAACCCTTAATCATAGAATAATAATTAAGTCTGAAACTAACAAATAAATTTCATTTCTTTCAATAAAGTGATTGACCAATTTCGCTTAAAATTGTCAAGTGTACAATTCACAGTTTTGATGTCGAGTTGTTCAAGCAAGTTGTTTATAAGTAACCAAGGCGACCTGTATATTTTTTCTAAAACATAACGAAATTTACGATATTTAATAAACCTTAAAAATCGAAGAGGTTAAAGTAAGTAATTATTTTATCGAAAAGTTTCAATTAAAACTTATAATATTGGAAGTCGGAAAGCAAACCAATATTTCCAGAAAATTTAAAAACATTTTAAGAACCAGAGATGAACTTGTAATTTCAGTTTATAATGTTACTGGTATACATTTACCAGACTTTTCAGATTTACACTAAAATGCAAACCTTGTTCCAATATACTGCATTTCTTTATGTTGGTGACAACCAAAGAAATTACACGCTTGCATTGCCAAACATCAGATACAAAACTTACCTTATTCTTCTTATTCTTGTTTTGAACTATCAAATCTGTCTTTGAAATTTTCCTAAAGCATTTATTGTTCCACAGAATTTGTAGATTCATTCATTGCTTCCCATACATTAAGATGTTCGTTGAATTCTGAAATTTCAAAAAAAGGCAAAATAAATTAGATAGTTTTAATAATTTGATAATCATTTAATTTATTTAGGAAATATTATATTAAGATATCTGAAAAGTTTCAATCGATATACCCCCCCCCTTTCTCCTTTTATTAAATGATGGAAGGACTCCATCCCAAATAATGAAAGGCTGGAAATCCTTCACTGGCTAAATGAAACCTGGAAACCATCCTTGGAAAGACTAGCATTGCCGATGCAGATGTTTTCATTTCCGATATTATAAAACAATTTCTTCCAAAACTTAAATATTTGTTCAGAATATTTTCATAAATATTTTCTTTCCCTTTAACGTAATGAGCAGAAGTTTGAATTTCTTTTTATCAAAATTTTTAGTTTTTTTACCAAAATATTTCGGTTTTAGGGCACCAAAATATTTCGTTCAAATCACTCGTTTGAAAGTTATTTCATATTTTTTAGGTTTTTTACTCTATCTTCTTATCGTTTTTTACCATTTTCTACTTTTATCGTTTAATATAACCTATTATGCTTGAAAGGATATTGTTTCCAATTTAAGTACTTAAAAAGATATTATTTATTATTATTATTATTATTATTATTATTATTATTATTATTATTATTATTATTATTATTATTATTATTATTATTATTATTATTATTATTATTAATGATTAAGCATAGTTATAAGGAGGATACTATTGGAATTGTTATGTGGATCGTTTATTGTTAGTCTGTGTATTGTTATTGTTTTGTTATTGGTTTTTGTTAATGTTATTGTTATTGTATTGTTATTGTTATTGAGTTATGTAGTTCTGGAGCATAGGAGTTATTAGGTTAATTATTATTATTTTATTATTATCATTAATTATTATTATTATGGTTTATTATTTATTATTATAGATTATTATTATTATTGTTATTTATTGATTATTCATTATTATTATTATTAGGTATTATTATTATTATATTATGTATTATTATTATTGATTATTATTATTTTACTTTTTTTATGATTATTAATTGTATTATTATTTTTTATTGTTATTCATTATTATTATTAATTATTAATCATTATTATTAATTATTATTGATGTATTAAATTATATTATTATTATATATTGTTAATGTATTATTAATTATTATTATTATTTTAATTAATTATTAATGTTGAATACAGGTACTATTATTTTCTTTCTTCATTCTTCTTCTTTATTATTATTAGATTCTTATTATTAGTATATTGGTATAAAAGTATGGATATATGTATATAGTATAAATATATTATTAATTAAAATATTTCATTATATAATTATTCCGTTAAAACCATTTTCGTTAGCAAGACATTTACCTCTAGTATATAGTAATATAATTCCAGTCTATTATGTTATGTAAAGAGAGTTTGTAATATCATTGTTATTATTAACGCTATAATGTTATTGTTATTGTTTATTGTGTATTAAAGCTTATTGGTTTATTTGGTTATTTGTTATGTAATACTGTTATTGTATAATTAGTATTCGTATTATTATTATTATTATTATTATTAATTATTAATTATTATATTATTATTATTATTATTATTATTATTATTATTAATATTATTATTTAATTATAATTTATTATTATTATATTATCTATTATTATTATTATTTATTATTATTAATTATTATTTTATTAATTATTTTTATTATTATTATTAATTCCCATTTTTATTAGTTAAATATAAACTCTAGTGTTAGAGCTAATATAATGTATATGGTTGTTCAACGACACGGACCTCTAATAAAGTATATTTTATTTTCCAATTTGTAGAAAATATATAGTTTTAAACTTGTAGAAAATAATAATAAAAAAAATAAATAAAAATAATTTATAAGTACGATCAATACCATGAGTAACATAATAGTTATCATAAATAAATATAATTAAGAGTAATAAATATAAAAATTAAATTGTAATTCAATTAAATTTAAAAATTGCAACATGTCGTATTTTGAAATTCCAAATCCGGTTAAAAACGAAGGTAAAATAATAAGCTTGAAATTAATGAGTACTATCCTATTTATGAATGCCTTATTTTCATAAATCTTTATAAGTTGATAAAGAAAATTGAATGGTAAACAAAGGTGTCTCTATCAACGAGAATCTAAATAAATGAAAATTGGGAGATATTTTATGAGCTTTTCCGCGAAAGGCTTTCATTTATAATAAAGAATGATGCTATTAAAATTAAATGGTTTTGAGGCTCGTAGATACAATTAATTGACGCATTAATGAAAAGGTATGTATATATGTATAGTTTCACTTATTATTCTTAGGAGAGAGAGAGAGAGAGGGTCCGCATGCTTTTGCCCCGAAAGAAATAAACAGATAAGAGAGATAGAGAAGAAGAGAGAGAAAGGAGAGAGAAGAGAAGAGAGAGAGAGAGAGAGAGAGAGAGAGAGAGAGAAAGTAATTTTGCCAGAAGGTAATAATGTGTTTATGAAAATATAAAGGTTTATTATGTGGCAAAACTACAATACAAAAGGAGTGCTATAAATACTTTTAACTCACAATACAACACACCACACAACACCACACACAATCACAATAATATATATATATTATCAACTATTATAATAATTATAAATAAGGATTATATATATATCATATACTATATATAGTATATATATATATATATATATATAATATATAAATAGGATAATATATATTTATCTTATATATATATATTATAAGTAGTATATTTAGGCATAGTTCCATGTCTATATATATATATATATCATAAAACTTATAATACTAATAATACAATACTATACAATATACATAATATAAGTATAATGATAAGCATATTATATATATATATATATATGATATATATATATATATATATATATAGTATAATATATAATATTATAATATATATATATATATATATAGCTATAATACTTACTATATATATATAATTAATATATTATATAATATATATCATGATTATTGAAATATATATATATATATACTATATATATATACCTATATATAATATATATCGACTTATATAAAATACTATATTATTAATATACTTTTATAATATATATATATACACCAACGCTCCAGGGAGTAGAGCCTAATCTAGGGATGTGTGCTCATCCTATTTAATCTGTCCGAGCAGAGACGAAAGGCAATAAAGTCCTAGGAGAGAATAATTGGCAACATGTCCTCCCACCCGACCATTCGAAACTCTGAACCCTCGAGCTTTGTTTTGGTGTGTGCTCTAGCACTGAAGCTACTGGCGAGCGCTTTTATGTAAAGGATATTGTTAACGGGTTTAGCGTAAGTTACTCAAATATTATAGCCTAAAACTCAACAAACAGAGTCTGAACATATACTTCTTGGAATTAATATTTAAAATATGAAACTAGATTAACACTAATAAAGAAATATAAAAGTGTCTTACCTTATAATTAAAATTACGGCAACTTTAATATGCTTAGGACCTACAAAATTTATATACCAAAAAAACAAAACAGTTTGCCTGGCACAGTTGCTCTACACTCACCTCGAATAATAAATTATAATTACATGAGTCCTTTGCATTGAATCATTAAGATAGGAGCAATTAATTGAATGGTAGTTTCAAAATTAATTTGACTTTCAGAACGATATTGCCTACTGTTTCTTTTATTTTTAACTTAAGGAATTTCAATTAGAGAAAAGTATTACATAAATATTTCCCAACATAAACTAGGTTGGGATTATAGTCTAATTTAAGTAGAACTTGCACTGTTAGATGCTTAACAATTTAAAAGTTGCATATAAACAAAAACAACTTTTTCCGAACGATGGTCACAAGTACTAACTTTTTTTTATTATAATATTATGATCAAGGAGGCTGCGCGACACACATGCGCCTTGCTCAATTGGTTAAATATTACAAGGAAACAATTGAATAACGTTTCTACTAAAAATATTATAGTATAATTAAGTTTTAAAATAATAAACTTTAAAAAAGAAAAATTTAAACACTTTATGTAATGATTTTTTTTTCTTTTTAACAAATTTAAACAATTTTAAACACAAAAAAAAGTGAAAGAGACAAAAACAAAGGTTTTCACTGGGGAATTATAACTTTTACAAATCCTCCCAGAGAGAGAATTTGTAGCTTGGCGCTAGCAATGACTTTTTAATGAGTCTACGTTTGGACTTAATGAGACTTCGTCACGACTTTAGGGCTGCATTGAATCGTTGGGAGGTCTAGGCCGCAACTATCTGTCCTTCCCGTTGTCCATCAGGCTGCTTTTTTTTATCACCAATTACTTATGATTTAAATCTTTATCATTAGAGACTTTATCTATTATTAAGGACAATTCTAATGGATACAAATTACTTATTGAATGGTATAATATTTGTCCATTACTTTGTTTAACTTTAACAGTTCTTATTTTGTTGTCATAACCAATTACAACCTCCATAACTCTACCCATCATCCAGAAGGGACGAGGCTTTAAGATGGATTTTATTAGCACTATATCATTTACTTTGATTTTATTTTCCCAAGAGATTTGATATATATCAGTCATAGCTTCCCTTAGATCTAATAGGTAAGCTTCATACCATAGTTGTTTAAACTGATTAAATAATTGCTCTTGAGTATCAAGAGTGCTTTCTAAAGAACCCCTGTCAGGTTCCTTCCAGACTTCTTCATTTGCATCCTTTAAAATAAGAGAAGTATTACAATTCAAACGAATGAATGAGTTAGGAGTTATGGTTTCTAGATCACTAGCTTCTGATCTATATGTGAGAGGCCTGCTGTTAATAGCATTTTTTTATAAAAGACAAAGTTTTGTTAAAAGTTCGAAATAAATTAACCTCTTCCTACCAATAACTTTATACATACAAACTTTTCACAGTGGCGTATTTTGACGCTCATAAAAAAGACCCCCACCAGCTGAATAATTGGGAAGTACGAATATGCGTAATATTGTTAATTTTAAGTTCATCCCTGAATTAATTCGCGAAATCCCTCAGAGCCCAAAGACAAGATGTCCTGCCCTTCACTGCATGTATACTAGCGTTATTCTGAGTAACAGGAAAGGGTCTAGGATGGTATATAGGAATTACAAATAACCTTTGAAAAAGCTAGTAAAAAAAATTTGTCACAACCATAAGGGGTAGACTCAGTTTCCTAAATTTGCAATTGTATCTTACATTAAGACATGTGAATATAGGATAAACCATCTGTCGCAGTTTACTCGTAAAGTCTTCCATTAGTCACAAATATATGGAGGGGCGGAGAAATAAGTCAAGTGCCTGTGATTAAAAGGCAAATTACTAAAAATTCATATGATGTTTAGAACTGAGAGAGGGAAGGCAGCTCTGCACTTAGGTATCTTTAAAAAAAGCATGCACATTGGATTTTTTTTTGCACATAAACGGATACACTAAAGTGGGTAAAAGAGAGCTATTTTATTTTTATAGCTAAACTGGTCACTATTAAATATACTTAAAAGAGGTGTAAACGATAATTTAATCTACGTATCAAACTAGTTTTCCAAATGCTGCATTTTTTTATGAGCCTTCAAAATGGTAATAAAGGGGTGAGTGTGAAAAGTGGTGGTTATGCCTTGAACAAAGTAGGTAGGGATCCCTTTTGATATCCCATAATTAAAAGTATGTACCATTTAGGAAATATTCTAAAATATCTTTATTCCGCATTTTGATCCTTATAAATGGGGGTCATCACCAGGCCGGAAACATAAATTTAAAGTTATTAACTGAGGTTAAGGTATTAAGCTATCCCGTTTTGATGCCGGCAGTTTAAAAATGCAAACTCTTTAGTATATGAAAGAGGTTTTGTACTCCTTTTGACCAATATTTAAGAGCTTTTTATGCAAAGGGTCTTCCTTAGTAAATTTTGCTGGGAGATAACATTATATTACAACATAAACTAGTTATCCAATTTTTTTATTACTATTTTTCAAAAATTAGACTAAATTTATTTAGTTTCCAATATGTTCATCTCTCATTCAGCATTTACTGAAAATAAAATTAGCATTAGTATTAAGTTCATTTTCCATATGTTGTAAATTTACTAAAGTTCTGGAGAAAGTGAAAAGCATTGGAAATTTTGGCACCTCTCCAGATCCTTCACAAAAGCACCTCCTGGACCCATGTTTCCCACATAATTTAAATTTTTCGCAATTGTTTAAAGTTTAAACCCTCCTCATCTGTTCAGAGGGAGCGTTATGTTTTTAGTAGTATGGGAGCCTGACAATAGGTCTTTGGCTGGTTTTGAGCAGTTTACTGGCACAACTAGTTTTAAAATAATTTTTAGTTTACACTATTTCCCTTCTGATTCATCAGCACAAGTGATAAGCATCTTTAACCTGTTATTAACTACTTAGCCTGACCTTTGGTTTACTGTCAAAAGCCATTAAGAACTACTACTTGTGAGTCACACCTTATTTATCATATTCCAAAGAAATGATGTTAAAATAAGAAGTCTATAAATAGTGGATAGCATTTTTAAAGAATAAAAAGGACTCCTAATAGTTTCTAAGGTTTGGAATACTATGGCTTTTTAACCCAGGTGTTACTTTGCCTTGCAAACAAAAGGGTTATTTTTTTCCTTCACTTGAACCATATGCAACAAACCCAATAACATTTAGCAGAACTGTCACAAAATATATTCAGAGCATAGGATTCACTTTCATTCACAACTTGACGTGGAAACTCAATCTTACTCAATTCATTTAAATCCTCCTTCAGTTTACCCCATTCAGTCAACATTTCCCCAGGTAATTTTTCATCCCATTCTTTTTTAGCTTCCCAAACACTTCTCATTAACAACTTCCCTCTTACGGTAATAGGTATTGTAAGTCCTAAAGGATCAAACAACTTGGAAGTTTCAGAAAGTATCTGTCGCTTTGTACTACACGAGCTCCTATAACTTACTGATGACACATGCAAGGAATCTTTCTTTAAATTGCATTTATACCCAAGCACCTTTTCATACTCATTTTCATGCTCCACATACCTACCATCCATTCTCATACTCTCACACAATTGCTCACAATTACTATTCCAAGAGCGAAGTTCAAACCCACCCTGGTTCATTCTTTCAAAAGTAAGATGGTACAACTTTTCCAATTCTTTGCAATTATTGCCTGTAAAAATCAGGTTGTCTACAAAAAAATTAGAAGACAAGATATCCCTACACTTATCATCAGGGAACTTTTCTACATGATGTTTCATTATATAATGGAGAATGAAAGGGGACGCTGTATAACCGAACAGTAAAGTTTTAAACCTGAAAGAGATTAATTCATCTTTCTGATACCATAAAAAACAGAATTTGTTTTTGTCATATTCGTCTCTTAATTTGATAGACAAAAAGGCTTGTTTAATGTCACTAAGGACAACATAATTATTAGTTCTAAATACCAAAAGTAATTTTAAAAGGGAGTTCATTAAATCTAAACCAGCATAAGAAGCCTGATTCAAGGAAGGGCTGTCTTTAGATATTTTAAAAGAGCAATTAAAGACAGGTCTTATCTTAGTTGTGATCTGCTCCTCACTTCTTATTATAGGTCTGTGAGGTATAAATATATAATCACATCTCTTAAATTTAGGAATATTTACAATTTCAATTATATTATCTTGCAAATATTGAGAAAAAATATTATTATAACTTTCTACAAGTCCTTTTTGCTTAAGAGAAGAATAGACTCTATTTAATACTCTCAAAGAAATATCAAAATTTGAAGCAACATTTTTAATTTTTTCTTCTATCCAAGGAAGTTTGACATAATAATTGCCATCCTGGAAAGAAATATCATTCTTAAATTTTTTAATCATGATCTCATCATAAGAGGCTAGATCATTATCCTCTTTAGTAGGAATACCAACACTCTCCATGGACAACAAATATTCAAGTCCATGTTCTATTTCAGAATCATCATAAATATTTTCAAAAGGGTGAAAATAACTTTTAATAGGATTTAAAATCAAATTTACAATGGTTTCATTTACTAAAGCAGACTCCTCCTCTTCTATCAATGGAGACTGCTTATTCACTTTACTTACTTCTATGTAATTGTGATTCTCGGTTTAAAAAGATTTTTGAACATTTAACCTTTGGAGGATATCATAGCGGGTATTTTTAATTTTGGTCTTAATCTCTCAATGTTGCAATTTTAAATACACTTCCAGGATATTTATATATTAACATAATTAAAAGAAGGAAGAAATAGGAATAATGTCTGTGCCTATACCAAATGTGCCTATGTCCCAACATATTCAATCCGGTTTGGTCCTCCAACCTGTCATTATAAAAAGAAGATTATCACGACTTAAAGGAATAACCTTATTTTTCTTTATAAATTTTTCCACCGCTTTATTCCATCTTTTAGCCGTTGAATTCTTATTATCAGGGGTTAATAAAAGTTTACAAATCACATTGTCAATGAGTGAAAAAGCATGCTAAAAACCTTCCCGTCATTTTAAATCTGTAAACCCATATATGACAGTTGCTGAAAAATTCGCTGTGGTTTGAACAATCCATAGGGGAAAAAAATTTTCCTGAAACATATCATGTACTTCTAATTTCATGAAATTTATCAACAATTATTAATTAAAGGATTTAAACCTGTCCCATCGCAATTTAAAATTTAGATAGTCACCAAGAGCTTGTTTGACTACCATGCTATCTATGTCTCCTCTTACTGTAAACCTTTTTTGAGCTGTTGCCTTTAAGGAGGGGTTGATATGGAAAAATTGGATTTTGGAACAATACACTTTTATCCACAATTTTGTTGGGAAACATTATAACATAACGGAGTTCTTTAACCAGACTTCATTTGCTCAGGGTTTGAGGTAAAAATCATTGGGACAAAAAAGACTGGTATATATTTGTTAAATATTTGGGAAATTAGCTTTTACTCTTAAAACAGAAGAATACTTATATATTAATTATTTTTTAAATACCCATAACATTTTTCAAGGCACATGCCCAACCTCTCAGCAACATGTTAGACCAAATGAATATTAAAAAGACTCTTTTGAGCTACGTTTTATAACACGCTGAGATGCAACTAGTGTGGACTATTACTATTGTCACATAAATAGAGAGGATGATTTTTTATTGACCATAGCTTACAGAATTGTAAATTGTGGTTGTTGTAAGTTGGGTTTCGCAGTTTAACTATTTTATTATGTTTGTACAATACATTTTAGAATCCTTTCTATTATTTACATTTATTAAAATTGTATGAAGGAGGTACTAATAGATTATAGGAAGCTTTTGTAGCTGAAAAACTTTATTTTACTTTATGCTTTGAATCCTCCATCATTTTATTTTTATCAAAATACTTAAAGTATTAATAACCTCATTATAATGATCAAAAAGTTGTACCAAAGTAGGATAATTATTTGCAATTTTATGTATTAATTCACTTTTAAACACTTTAGGCAATTTTTGAAATATTATATTACTCAAGAGTAGACTTCCAGGTGTATCAGCTTCTAAAAAGTCTACTTCATAACTCTTAAGTTCATAAATCATTGACCTAAGTTCATTTATATACACTTTCAATTTCAAAAAGCCTTCATCATAGCCTTCATCAACCTTAAGATCTAAAATATTATTTATATTTTCATTAATTATGAAAGGCCTATCAAGAAATTCTTTCTTTAATAACCTTAAGGCTATGTCATAGTTTTCATCTGTAATAGACAGATGGCTTACTACTTTAAGAGCATATTCCTTGGTAAAAAACTAATTAATAGTAAGCTTTACTGAATTGGTTAAATTACTATTATTATTATAGTATTATTATAATTAAGGTGTTAACTTTATTAAGGAATATTGGAAAAAAGTAAATTTATTCTTTCCCAATTCCATCAAATAACTTTCACAACTGCAACTGAGGGTCAGTGGTTGGAATCATTTATATAAACCATTATTTAATTCTATATTTATCCAAAAATTATCAGGATATTTACAAACTTCATCCCTCTCCATTCAATTTACAATTCTTTAGGAAAAATATTTTTCTAAGGAACAATAACTCAGCTGACAAACTCAAAATGGTAACTACTTGACCTTCAAGCCTCAGAATTAAAATAAGAAGGATCTAAATTATCTACATTATTATCAGACAACAGTATGACAATCTCATCATCCAAACTTTTAATAGAATAGACTTCTTTCTCAATATCAGTATTTACAGCTCTAAATAGAGGCTCTGTTAATTTATTTTCATTACCAAAAGCAGTTAACTTTTTTAAATTATTAGTAATTTTTGCTTTAGAAATAGCTCTTTTTCTTATCAAAGCTTTAACAGAAGCTTTACAAGAGCTTAAAGCTTGAGCTTCTTCATCAGTTAGGCCCATAATTTTGATTAGGTATATCAACTTAGCCTATAATAAAATTTACTATTTGTAGCATAATTTAATTACTGTACCTTAATATTAATAATTTTCCCAACCAATAAATGAAATCCAAATTCATTAAATAGGCAGCTTTATAATTTTCAATAGCTATAGCCTATTCGCACGCATGTAGCCTACTGCTTGTAAACAAACTTAATTTCTAATTTTAGCATAAATTTGCTTTAATATATGATTATTATAAACTATCCTTTCACCAATTACTAACACTATCACTTTTTTTCATATATTTACACTAGAAATGCTTAAAATCCATTTCAATTTAACAAAATTCACACTTAAATTTACATTTAGCTTTCGTGAATAATTTATAATATCGATATGTAATCGATATATCGATACATACTCGATACAAATATTGAACAAGGCAATATCGCTCCACTATCGATATTGAAAATATCGATCTTTCTAAGAACAATACGTCACAGTATAAATATGAATATTTCTACTATGAATACGTAATGAATGCAATTTTTCGATACGAAAATAGAAACTTTTTCTGATTTGAAAATTTAAATTTTGGAATATAAGAAAAATAAATATGTTTAATCAAATATAAATAATACCAAACTCAACAAAATTGAACATTACTTAACCTATTGGAAATTAATAATTTTTAAAAATAAATATAACTGATTACATATAAAGGGTATAAAGATCAGGGTACTAGGATAATAAGTGACTCCTTTAACCATAAATAATAGAGATATACGGGCAAATTCTAGAGAGTGGCCTCTCTAGGTTACTCTATATCTGGGCGAAATTTCTATGGAGCGGAATCCCTACACTAATATATTTACTATTGTTATCATTGGTCCAGGCTCTTACTCATTCTGAAATAATAAATTAATAATAATTACATATATATTGAAGATCCTTCTGCATTGAATCACAAGATAGGAGCAATTAAATGATGGTAGTTTCAACTTAAAATTAATTTATAATGTCTATGTGATGAAATGCTGCTTTATATATAGCATAACTGTTCTTCTTTAATTTTTAACTTTAAGATAAATTTATGAAATTTGCAAAATAAATGTTATTTAAACATAAATATATTTATAACCTCTAAACATATAAACTAGGTTGGGATATTATAGATTTCCATATAATTTATAGTAGAACTTGGCCACTGTTATAGTTGGCATTCAATTTGGCTTAGTAAAGCACGAACCTCATTAAGATTAGATATGCATGTCATAAAAAGGCAGCAAGAGGAGAGTCAACTTTTTTTTTCGGGCTTCGCACACGAAAGTCTGGGGTGCAATTCAACGTCACTTGTTTAGATACATTATTTCTTGTTTACTCTATATAAATACACTAATTCCTAAGGATAATGAGGTGCGAGAGGCGAAGATATGCGCCCGGCGTAGAGGGTGATCTGATGACTGTTCGCATAGCTTGTCACTTACAAATTGGTTAATACTAATACTTAGGACAATAGATATTAAATTGATATAATAAAAATTTTCAATTATTTATAAAATTTAAGTTAATATAATTAATTAATTAAAATATATAATAAATAAGATTAATTAAAATAATATTATATATTTATTAATTTTTATATAATATAATATAAAATTATTATATGAAGTTTTTTATATTGTTAACATTGGAATCCAACAATCACGGGGGTCTCACAATAGAAGTTTCGAGAGCGGCCCAACATCTGCGTCCCTGAGTAATTCACCTCATGGGGGTGGGTCCTGGCTCATACTATTTTATATATTGCAAAAAAAAATAATTATATGATATGCGTAGTGCGAAAATAGTAAATTTATATATATTATATATATATATATTATATTTAATAATTAATTATAATATTACTTATAATTAAAATAATTATATAATATATACTATATATATATTTATAAAATATATAATTAATATTATATATAATATATACTATTATATATTGATATATATATATATATAATATATAATATATTATATAATACATATATATATAATATATATTAATATAATATTATATTAAATATTATATAATTAATATATATATATATATATAGTATATATAATATTATATTAATTAATAATAATATTATATTTTATTTATTTAATAGTAGCAGTAACTTATTAACCTTATGAGCCTATATAAAAACATTATATATATATATATAATATTCACAGTTCTTAAATATAAATAAATAAAAGCATATAAAATATATTTCTTCTATTAAATATATTAATATATATATATAATATATATAATACTATTATATTATATATTATATTATATATATAATTATTTAATATAGTATATATATTATTATATTATTATTATTATATATATAATATATACAATGTTATATATAATATTATTATAATATATATATATATAATTTATATATAAATTAATATATTAATATAATATTATTATATATATCATATATATTGATTATAATATATTTATATATATATAGTAATTCGAAATTTAGAGCAAATTTTTAATTATTTAAGAGTATTATATATATTACTTGCATTTAGCGACAATGTAATGTAAGAGAATAAATTATAGAATAGTGACAGTCTTTAAGTGGCCTCTAATATATTTATTATAATATTATACTTTTCTCTAATGGCTCTTCAATTCCTGATTATATGACCAACGGAAAAAAATTTGATGAGTCTATGCTACACAGATATAGTTGCATTTTAATATCTACTATAAAATGAATAAATCGGCACTAGCGAGTCTCGATTATGACAACGTATACAGGTAAGTCTCACTAACCAACTATAAAACGATATACCCGCTCTCTCAAAAAAAAAGGCATCTCGGAACCGTTTTCAAGTCCCTGTCTTACTATATATATCATTCACCTTCTGATGTACAGATAATTATACTGGTGATGTCTAATTATTATTTAAAACAACTCTGCCTCCCTATACCAGTAGTCTACGGATTTCTGTACAATAATTTGTCTAACGACGATAACTTGTTGGCCAATGTTATTGAGTTCCTGGAGCGCGTACTAAAATTTTTGTGTATATCCGTTTTCTATATTATGATAATTTATTTTGTCTCGCGGCTTAATACTAGAGTCAACTTGAATTTGATGTCTTTTTTAAATCCTATAAGTTCGTAGTTGTTGTCCCATTTATGTACCTTATTTATTGTTCTGAAGTGGGTGGCCCCTCAAATGTTAACAAATTTCAGGAGTCACTCACATTGGCGGTCTGTTAACTCAGCAGAAGAGTGGGATAGCGCCTGTATAGACATTTCTCAGAGCAGCATAGGAATTTTTAGACCTACTCCTACAGAATCGTTTTTACATTTTGATAACGGAAGGGTCCGTGACATCTCTCGTAAAGTTGCGCCTCACAGAGGTATCCCACCTTAATAGTCTCTCCCTATTCGGCTCGAAGTATAAATTCTCATATTGACCAACTCGCATCCCGAAACGCCTCTGCCACTTCTTCTCACGCCTACTTAGAGTCGTAAAAGTTCTCGTCCTGCGAATGGAATATTAAATTTACATCACGAGTTCTAACTCTACTTCAGAAGCACACTACATCCATCTTTTTCTTCATGTCTTATGCCATCTATAGTATCTCTATTAATATCTCTCTCTCTCTATAATCTCCTCTCTACTTCTATTCTCTCAATCTATCTTCCTACTCTATCTATATCATAAATTCAATTACTCTCTATATCTCTATCTATTACTCTATTATATCTACTCTATATATACTATCACTCTTCATCTCTATCTCTATCTCATATATCTCTATCTCTCTATACTCTTCATATATTATGATATATATATATATCTTCTACATCTTCTCTAACTATATCTATATCTATCTATATATATTCTCTCTTCATGATACTATCTCTCATCTCTCCCTCTTCTCTATCTCTATATCTAATCTTTTGCTCTATATATCTATAATATATATAATCTTCCCTACTATTACTCTACTCTATATCTCTCACTCTCTTTATATATAATATTACTCTATACTATCTACTATCATTCTCTCTATCCTATCTATCAATATATATATATCACACTATTACTATCTCTATCATTCTAATCGTATCTCTTATTATCTCTTGTATAGTTTTACTGTTACTATATATACTCTAATACCCTTGTATTTTTCTTTTCTCTGTCTATATTTCACTGATCTCTATCGTAATATATCTACTCTCTCTATATTACTTACTCCTATTACTCTAGTATAGGTATCATCTATATATTTCACGTTATAGTCACTATATAGTATTATATTTCCTCTCTATTATTCTGTATCTCTTCGTCTACGTCTTCACTTGGAGGGTAATATATATATTAGTTAATAATAATATACTATAACAAGTATTTACTTATATAATTTTTTATTATAAGTGTATATATTTACTTTTTAGGTATATGATATAATGACTAATATATAAATTATATATATAAACATAGTAGTATTAATAATCAATTGTGTATTTATATATTATATATAATAATATATATAATAATATATATAATTATATATATATTATATATAGAGTATATATATATATATATATTCAATATATATATATATTTATATATATAATATAATATTAATATATATATATTAATATTATATATTATATATAATATATATAAATATATATATAATACATATGATATATTATATAATAATATATATATATATATTATATATAATTATATTATTAATTAATATTATTATATATATATATATATATATATATTAATTATATTTAATATAATATAATATATATAATTATATATAATATATATATATATATTATATTAATTATAATATATATATTAATATATATATATATATATATAAATATATAATAATATCTATTATTATATATATATATTATATATATATATAAGTTAATTTATATATATATTATATATATATATATTAATATATATATATATATATATTTAATATATATTATATATATATAATATATGATAATAATGTATTTAAATTAATATTATATATATATATATATAATAATTATAATATATTATTATAATAATATATATATATATATATATATATTATAATATATAAATATAAATATTATATATATATTAGATCTTATATATATATATATATTAATTAAAAATTATATATTTAATAATATATATATATAAAATAATATATTTAATATATAATATTATAATATATATAATTATATATATATAATAAATATATATAATATATATTATAATATATATATTATATTAAAATATATTATATATATATATATATATTAATATTTATATATTAATATATTATATATAAATTAATTATATTATTAAAGTGTTTAGCTTCTATTGTTTTACTTAAAGATAATATATCCCATTCGAAAGACGGTCCCTTAACTCTGTATTTTTTCTCCTTTCCTTTTTATTTCATCAGCTCGCATTAAGTAGTTTCTCACTTCCCTAATTCTGAAAATCTAAAATTTTGGCGCGTTTATTGGCGCGGCTTATTTTGGAGGGATTTTTTATATATTCACATTGCCGACATTTATTTTTTTATATACTTTTCAAAATTATGTATAGCTGAGTTCATTTATTTTGTTTGAATGAAGATCTATATTATGTACCAAAACATGAAAATACAAAACTAAAAAAAAATAATTATAAACAAAAATATTAAATATAATATTTAATATAAATTTTACTCGGACATATCGAAAGGAAGAATGAATTTCATATTTAGATATTTGACGCTTTACTACTTACTAGTTAATTTTCATTAAATATATCCAAATTATATATATATTTATAATTAATATATAATAAAATATTATAATTAATAAGTAATATTAAAGTACTCTTTTACTATATTATTGAGATTATTATTATCATGCTTCCTTTTGTTGAGGATCCATAGGGTTTCAATATTACGACTTAATTATATATATATATATATATATTGCTTTATAAATATAAATGAGAGTTATATATGTAATATTATTAATATATATATAGATGAAAATATAAATTCATAGAACTATATATATTTTGCACTGAAAGAGGGAGTAATATATTTAAGTGAGTATTAATATATATATATAATTATATTATATATTTATCATATATAATATGATATTATCACGTTTGAATCTATACAGAGGTAATATATATAATAATATATAATTATATACTATATATTTGATTCTTAAGCGTATATATAAACTATACCACCACCAATGCTGTTTAGGATTTAATTATTATTCTATCAAAGTTCCGGTCTGTTACTCTATATATATATATAACTAAATTGAGTTAGGCAATTTTCTTAGTATATATAATAGAGTATAGAGGACATCATGAATATAATTCTTTGTACCAAATTATTAGTAGGTCTAAATTAATCTTTATATAATCATCAGTTATTTTATACTGAGAACTCACATTGAACATATATAATATAATACTATATGATATATATAAGAAGTAATACCGGCTGGCTTCCTGCCGATAACTTTGAGTGAGTATGCTTTGAATAAGAAGGTCCTAAATACTACTGAAAGGGTCAAGGTAAAAACTTAATTATTAATTTATTACATTTATATATAACATAATATATCAAATAAAACAGAAAACTCACCTACAACATTAAATATGTCAAAATCCACAAGACTACCTATAATTATATGCCTATCTATATAGGTATGAATTTAGTGATTAAAATAACATTATGTTCATATAACCTTTTTACATTGTGGAAACAGTTTCAATTATTAAATTGACTTGACTGTTTAATTAATCAGTTTAACAGATTCTTATTACAAGAGCAAACTTTCCATGCCACTAGAACGTTTACAACAGGAAAAGAGTTTCATCTGCCGTGCAGCTCGTCTCGCCAGATCATAGAAATAAAACATTGCACTCATAGGTAGATCCTTCTTCCAGAGCATGCACAACTCACTGTACTTTATCACCCGGCCGAGCGAACGGGTTATCTATGACCGTCGAGATATCAATAAGGGATGTTCATAGATTCTTTATCCTAATTGAAACAATGCTAGGTATATAGTGGCGCACGAGGAGTCCTGCACTCCTGATACTGGTAATAAAAAGCTGCTGGAGTAAAGGGTTCGTTCACAAGATGCAAGCGCATATACAACACAGATCGGCTCTCCTTACACAATTGCGGGGCCCAGCAATAAAATCACATTATATTTATAGCTCTACAAAATAACTAACATTCTAGTTTTCTTTTACTACAATAACAGAAGGTAAACAAATATAATAACCTGGAAAGCTTAAAGAAAAAAACTCACATTGTGCGTACTCCCTAGAGATCGTATAAACACGCAGATCTTGTAATAAAAAAGGGGAAAAAAAAACGAGGAAAAAAACCAAACAAATATTAAAACTCGGGCTCTCAGGCAACTTTCCAAAAAAAAAATCTATAATAGAATTTATATAATGCGAAAAACAATCTTTATATTTTATAGGTTCTTATAGGAATAAATACAAAAGTCACGAAATGCCATTTGATTTTGGGTTTACTTGTATTTAACGAATTTATTATAGATGTTCCTGGTTAATATTAGGGGGATTTTTTTTTTCCCTTTTTTATTATTTTGGCTTGTAAAGAGGGAGGATGGGATTTAAGTCATAAAATGTTTTGCGATATTATTTTTTTTATTTCTTACTAACTTATATATATATATATATAATATTTATATATATTATATAATATATATAATAGTAGATATATATATATATATATATATATATATAGAATTATACTTATAATTAAATATATATATAATATATATATATTATATATATATATATATATATATATATATGTATATATATATATAATATAGTATATATTATAAATAATATAATCAATATAAATACTTCTTACATGTTTTTGAATAAAAAGAGCGATTAAATAAATAAAAAAATAAGTATATTTTTGAAATTAAATCTAGCAATTTTAAGGAGAGAACCAAAAAAAATTATCAAGTGAAAAATTATTTTAATTCGCTCTAGTGACAGAAAACCAAAGGATGATACTTCAGTTTATATTTATATTTTGTGGCTATGATAACACTCATTTTAGTCCAGATTGTGTTAGTCCTTTTCACGGCCCCCTGTTAAATTGAGGAAAATTTGTTTTGAGCCTTTTCCAGAGTAGAGAAATATATTTCTGTAGTGCATGTTGTGAGTGAGGATAGATCCTAAAATCATTAACTATCCACTCTGCGACTGACAAAGATCAAGCGCCAATGTTACAAATTCGAAATTCCTTTATAGATATCAATCAAGAAGAATCAGTTTTACTAAGTGTCGTAAGTGGATGAATGTATGCTGTGCGCTTCACGGTTGAAATTCATCGAGCGCCAAAAAATAATTGCAATTGTTTGATTTTATTTTCGATGTGTGGTATAAGCATTGATTTCGTCGCTGATACCTGTGGTGCGGGGGCATACTCAATTTCTTCATTGTGTGTATAGGGCTGAAGTTGAGTGTGCAAACTTTGTGGCATATACTCTGACAGTAATAGGTTTGAAAAATATTTTCATCTTTCGATCCGTAGAGTTCTTTCAAAATCAAGTATACATTTTCAAGTATGATTAAAAGCAGTTGATGTCACTTATGTGGGACCGCAATGTTTTTAACATAATGGAATGTGAAGAGAATGAAATTGAAATCCATAATAAACTTAAAACAAATTCGCTCGAGCTGACAACAAATTGAAAAAGATTAAAGGCTTTTGAAGAAGGTTCAAGTATCTTTGGATCCTCATCTCATCATGCGACCCGAGAGCTCAGCTTTAGAAACTTCTCTAAATTGAACCATCCATCGTAACTTTTCCACCGATCTTGTTTTTGAAATTCATGCTAGTTTTGTCCATTTTCTTTTCTGTTGAAAAAAATTTTTTCCATTTTTTATAATAAAATGTTTCCCTTGGTAAACAAAAATAGTGCCCATTGTTTTTCAAGCTGTGGCCAATAAAGTAATAGTCACATGAATCTCGGCAACATGAATATTAATAAAGCCGCTGTATATTTCGATACCCGTCGTGCTCGTGACAGGATTCATGCGACTTTAACAAACAAAACATATCAAAACCTTCCTTTCCATTGCTGGATCAACGACCATGTTGTGTCCCAATCGACCGCCACTAATTATCTAACACCTTTCGTAGTATTGCTACTCTAGATAACCCCTTTGTTTTTGTGGAAGAGATCGATCTAAATTTCAAAGAACGGAGCCAATGAAATTAAATCATGGTGCGAGCCTTAGTGGGCGTAACTAAGGTAGTTGCGCCCCCGCCAGCGACTTAACTTATTTTGTGCGGCCCCTTTAGTCATGTGACGGGGGTGGTAAAGTTTTTTGGAACTTAATGACACCCAAAAGTTTTCTTGTTTCATATTCAATGAAAAATCACATTACGCATTACGAAAAGATCAGAGAAATGTAAGTTATAGAAACGAAAAAAGAAAGGTTTAATATATTAAAAGAGATGCGCATTTTTTATTTGTTAAAACATTTTAACATTACTGACTGTTATTGTTAAAGTAAAGCAAAAACTTACTAGTAATGAAACAAGCAACATTGTATTTCTTTTTAACTCGGGCAACAGTCATTAATAGTCTTTCTAAAATGCTCATTAATCCCCTTAGTCTCTTTGCATCTCCAATATTCCCGCCGTAATTTCTCCCACACTCCCCCTTGCGACGAGCCCGATCATCACTTATGCTAAGTACAAAGGCCAATTCACGGTTAACCTTATAAGATCGCGTGATGCGTCACGTTATGAGTACTAGGGCTAAATCGAACTAGTTAACGTGAAGAATTTCGCAACTATAATCTTTTTTATTTGTTTTAAAAATTTTGAAAAAGAATCTCTCAAGGCAGCGTATGATTAAGTATCACGGGAGTGTCAGAAAACCCATTATAAAGTGTACACACGGTCTGGAATACTACAAGACAACATTATTATTTTTTCAATCAAATATTTTGACACTTTCAGTAACTCCATTTTTCTTTTCTTTATTTTCAATTTCCACAGCATTCCTGAAGCAGACAATTTCCGTAACTAAAGAACTTGTTACGTCGGCTTCATATTTTTTGCTGAACTAAAGCAACTCCATGAGCTCTTTATATGTTTGTTCTAAGGGCTGTAGGGCTCAAAAAGCAAACACATCTGTTTCACCTCCCTCATACTTGGTACCTTCCGCTCTTCCGATTCACGTTGGCCTATTTAGTAATCATGGCTCTGTAAAACAACCTCAACCCTGAATTGGGTGCAAAGGATCAGATGAAGTCAAACATCTTTAGAAAGCTCTCAAAGAAAGCGTGTCACTTTGCTTGCGTTTTAGTAGGGGCATGAACGTCTCAATTTTGCCAGCTTCTTGCAATTTCCTGGGCTCTTCCACTAGCTTGTAAAACTCTCCCCGCAACTTGTTTAGTTTGGTGAAACACCTTTCTAAAAGAGTGGGAGCTTCATCCAGGAAAATGTCTGATTTTTGGAGTGTTTTGGAAGTTATGTTATACTTTCCAAAAAAATTTTGCTTTGAAAACACAAGCATTAAATGACATGAAAAGCTAGACATTTGTCTTCTTTAAATGGATACGCCTCAACTTACTTCAGAGCTCTTGTTAAAGGTAGCGATATTTGATAAACAGTTTCAAATTAAATGAAATTAACTTTCCTTGCCAACAAGCAATCGAACCTCGAAGACCATCTAGTTGGGAACAGTCTTTTAACAAACAGTTTTGTTGACAATGCAGGTTTCTGAAGAAATTTTTTTCAGTGATTGCCATCTTGGAAGACTCTGGACTGAAATACTCCATATATCTCAATTATCAAATTCATAAAAAACATCATTTTCTGTAATCTTTCTCCTTTACAAGAATCATGTCCAAGACTAAGTTATAGGTTGTGATTTGGCACAATTTGCACATACCTTGCATTAGGCGACTTTCGGCTTGATTTTGGATGCAGTCCAATGTACTTCCCACTCAAAAAAAATATCGATAATCGATATATTGGATATTTTAAAAAAATATCAATTTATCAGGTTTAAAAAAAAGTATTGTATTATATATTATATATATATATATTATATAATATATTATATATATATATATTATATATATATATATACTATATATATATAATATATATTTATATTATATACTATTATAATATTTATAATATTATATATATATATTATATAAATATAGAGAGAGAGAGAGAGAGAGCTTTCAATTATGAGAGTTTCATCGAAAAGTGCTCATCCCTCTTGCCAGCCGTGCGCCCTCTCGGCTCCTGCGCCCCCCCCCCCGGCACCAGCACGCGGGGCTTGCGGGGGCGTTATTTACGCCATGGGTGGGCATTTATTTCTTTGGATCGAGGCTAAAGATGTAGTTCTCCGTAGATTTTACTTTGAAAGAAAACTTTTAGGGGTTTTGCTTGCTAACATATTTAAAATCAATCCGAAAATTTTGTTTGATGATGCTTGGTTCAAATTTTAAACCGTTGTGATGTGACCGCTTTTGAATTCCAGAAATGATCATCTCAACAATTTGACTAAGGTATGGAGATCTAGTGATTCCACTAACTTCACAAACATTTAAAAGTTTTGGTCTTGCGTTTGACCTCCATGATTATGTTGTTCTTCCTTCCTGGACAAAAAAGATTTTAAGAGGCTTCTTCTCATTTATGCCGCTTTGAAAGGTTGAAATTAGCACTCCAATGGCAAAGGAAGAAAATCCAGCTTGCAAATCAACACCACTAGGACATTTTTTGAAGTATGTTCCACGACTACAAAAAAGCATTTTTTGTGTGGTTTGAATAAAGCCGAAGTGTTGAAACGGACGGATCAAAAATAATTTAATTATGAAAGAAAACCCATTGAAATAACAGTACTTCAAACCAGGAGTTTCCACATACTTTCTCGAGACCAAATGCATTTTCTTAGAAAACTCATTTACCTTTGTGAAGTGGGTATGTCTTTGTGGAATTGAAGGGCCTGTCACCCGGGCGTAGCTTTCCTAATTCCATCAGAATTAAATTTCACTAAGGAGGCAGTCTTTGTTCTCGTTCACTATCGGGTACAACTTACGAGAATGCACGATTACCACACAACAGAAAGAAAAAATGGAAAGATTTTTTCTTTTAAAAAAAAATATAGGTTTCGTCTTTTGGTAAAGCTAATATCATTATGCCTTAATAGAGTTTATAAATGTGCTTTACTCTCCATATGAATGTCAGCAATCACTGAACATGCAAGGCGCTGAATATTTTCGATTGTTTGAAAACTTTTAATAAAACTTTTCTTTTCCTTCTTTGCCTGCTCAACCATCATTCGTTGTCCAATAGAAGTCACTATTATATCTTCATCAACGCTTCCAAGTATGCCCTTCGTAGGGATCTCATTTTTCTGCTTTCAAAAACAGCTCATTAAACCTAACAAATTCTTCAACTGAACCATTAATATGTTTCCTGATTTTCTATTTAATATGTATTCTTATTTGCTTTGATTAGTATATTTATTATTCCTTATAATTATTAAAAATTAAGAGATTCCATTATTATACAAATTTGAGTTAAATAATTTCGGGGGTCAAACCCCCCCCCCGACAAATATTGCGATTTTGACGATGATGATTTAATCGTTCCAGTCATAATATAAGTATATAATATATATATATATTTTATATATTATAATTATATTAGTATTAAAATATTAATGATTAAATTTCTAAATACATTATTTGCTGAAATATAAAAAAAATTTAAAAATTATAATAATTAATATAAATAAAATATATTATATATAAAATTATTAAATTATTATATATATTATATTTATATATATAAATATATAATTATATATTTTATATATATATATATATATATATAATATATATATATATATATATAATTATAATATATCATTAATATATATATTATATTATATTTATCATAAGATGTTTATACTGTATGTTTGAAAGTTTTTTATAACATTTGAAAAGGCAATGGATTTCTGGAATTTTTTCCCCCAGAGGTTCTAATTTTATTTATTTATTTATTTATTTTTATTTATTTTTTTTATGTATTTTTTATGGTTTTTTTTTAATCAGTTTTTTGTTTATTTATTTCCTAAATAAGATAGATCGCTTTAATAAGTCACTTTGCCGAATTATTTATTTAGGACTACTTCCATTCACTTGGTAAACTGCAAAGAAAAGCTAAAGAATATATTTATATATATTTATTATATATATATATTTATAAATTATATAATATATATATATATTAGTATATATATATATATATATATATATTATATAGGTAATTAATATATATATATATATATATATTATATATAATATTATATATACATTAAATATGAATATTATATATATATATATATATATATATATATATATATATATTAATTATATTTATTATATAATATATATATGTATTTATCTATATATATTAATATATATATATATATATATATATAATATATATAATATATACCGGTATATAATATTAATATATATATATTATATATACTATAATATATATATATATATTATATATATATATATATATATATATATAATATATATATTATATATATATATATATATATATATAAGTATATATATATATATATATATATTATATATATAATAATATAATTATATATATATATATTATTATATTATATATATATATCTATATATATATATATATAATATCAATATAATATATATTATATATATATTATATTATATATATATAATAATACGCAGTATATTAATATACTATACTGTATATATATATATTATAAATATAATATAGTACATATATTATATATATATATATATATATTATTTATATATATATATATATAATATAATATATATAATATATAACCGGTATAATATATATATATATATATAATATATATATATATATTTATAATATATATATATCTTATATATAATATAGAATATATATATATATTATTATATATATATATCCGTAGGCATAAAGGTAATTGTTGCATTATCGTTGTTTTAATAAGGATTATTTTTATAGTGATGGAATAAGGAATTGAAATGGAGTATCAAGGAATCCGTTTAATTTTCAAAGTTGACTTTGTCTAACGTGCTGTGCGGTGTGTCACATTCCCAACTGTCCCTTTTGGTGCGTGTTTTTTTAAAAAAAAATTATTAGGAGGAGTGGTACGGTGAGGCGGTGCGGTGGAAATTTGGGTGTTTCGCGAACCTTATTTGAGAGTATCTTCATCTGAGAATTCTATCTCCGATTTGCATTTGTCTTTATGAATTTCTCGAGCGTAGGCATAGTCTAGTAAGACTTCTTGTAATTATATAATCCCAAAATACTTTGTTCCTTACGACAAGTCAAATGGTCGAACGACATCAAAAAAAATTTCCCGTACAGCCGCCGCAGGCGTTAGGATAGGTTATTAGAGGTTGACTCCGTTAATAGGTAGGGTTAGGTTAGGTTACAGTATGTTGGTTAAGATTGTTAGGGGTTAGGTTAGGATAGGTAGGTTAATTAAGTTGTTATGATAGGTCAGGATAGGTTAGGATAGGCGTTAGGTTAGGATAGGTAAGGTTAGGATAGATAATGGTAAGTTAGGTTAAAGATCAAGTTAGTTTAGAAATAGGGTAGGAGTACGTAGGTTTAGGCATACGTTAAGGTTTAGGTTAGGTTAAGGGTGGGATTAGGTGTTAAGTTAGGTGTTAAGTTAGGTTAAGTTTTTGTTGGATTCGTTTAAGAAACTAATTTTTAATAACAGATTTTTTTTTAACAGATGTCAACCATTTTCCCCTGTCGATGATTTTTCCTGTCGATCCATTTGATAACTAAGCTTCAATCCCATCCGTATGCTTGTAAATTTTACTTCTCATTTTATTAACGTTTAATGTTAAATTATATTCTATGATTAAACACGCCTTAAACTACAAGTTCACACATAGACGACATATTCGTTAGTTAGGCGAACAATTTTGCAATGTTTATATTTTACATATGTTGCATATACGTTACACATAATAAGTAAAAGGTCATAATTCTTTTGGGGGTCTTTTTTATTTCTAAAATGAATTGATAAAACTTGAAGGAAATTTTTGTATGTGATTGGATGATTAAGGAGTGTAGTGAAGAGATCTGAGAACTTCAGGTAAATTAAATAGAGACCCAACAAGCTAATCTTGCACAAATAGTCCTCGTCATTTCTTCTCATGATTGGGATATTACAGAAATTATAGGTTCGATTAAAAATAACGAAGAATAAGAAAGATTATGAGGGTTAAGTAGATGATCAGTAAGAATGATTGTTTGTAATAAGTAGACAATCACAGAATTTAATTATACTGTGTATACTTAATGCCAAACTTATCATAACCTAAACTTAATGAGTGTCTTAAACCGAATTTAAACATAAAAAATTCGGTAGAGGGAATATATTTATGGATGAGAAAGATTTGGCAGAGGTTTTTTAGTCCTCTTACATGGGGACGAAAGACATTTTAAAAAGAAACGATTGTCGGAAAAGTGATTACGTTAATCTCAACTATCACTCCAACTATTTTAACAATTTATTTTCGTCTTCAATCCCTTTTTCATCGTCACTTCTCGATCCCAAGATAAAATTCAGCTCATATTTCCTTGTATCAGTTGACAATTTCTTTTCTTAATCCTCATGACTCATTCTCAAATGTCATTATGATGACTACCTGTTCAACTACAATTATATTAATCGTCTTTGATAGCAATTGAACGATGTCATCATTCACCATTGAAGAGATGTCATCATTCACCATTGCCATCATTGAAGAGAGGTGAAGATATTAACTTTCAAGTATTGAATATCATTTCCAGTTCACATCTATTTGCTTCTTTCATTAATATAATATTTTGAAACATAATCATCTATATTAGAACATGATTTTATAAGACTGTTAGGAAACGTGAGGTTAGTTAAGTTTTGTTGAGTAATGTTAGGTTTTGCCGGGGAATTTTGCTAATGCCTACGTTTATTTTATAGTTCAAAGGATGTTATACGCGAAACGAGTGACAACTTTTTGATGAGATAGTGCGATTTCATAGTTCAAGAGTGCTGTCATCTTTATAGATTGGGTCAACTTTGTTAGATAATACGGTTTACCCTGTTGTTGATATGCAGTCAAAGTGGGAACATATCGAGTATTGTTATGACCGTTAGGCTACTTTACCTATGATAAGTAGTGGAATTTTCAGCGATGTTGCGGATTATTCATCGCCGGGGGGTGGGGTAGGCATGTTAGGGTTTGCTTTGTACAATATATTCTTAGTTCATGGTATGATATGTTAGCTTTATTGATGCTAAAATTTGTTGCGTAAGCATATATTCGTTATGGACTAAGAATTTATTTTATGTTATTTTACCAAAATGTATACTCGAATATGACTTTAAAATCAATGTTCAATAGACCATATGCGGGGGGTGGGGGGTAGTGCTTGCAGGATGGGTGGTTTTGATTTATCTGATTTACTGATTACGGCTTAAAATCAGTAAACTATACGCTTTACTGTAATTATTTTATCAAAGAAAACTTATTTTTATGTTAGTCAGGATAAAAATTTTGTTTATTTTTTATGTTTATGTTTGGTAAACTTGTTCGTTTGCAATTATTGTTCTGGGGGATTATATTATACGATGTTTTGATGAATTTTTGTTATCTATTGGGGACTTGAAGTAAACAACTTGTAACTTTAACATAATATTCGTTGTCAGTATGAGATTAGACAGGGTTTTGCTAAATATTATATTTTATTATGATTATTATTTTATTATTATTATTATTATTATATTTACCTTTTTTTTTGTTTAAGTTCATTTCATGTCAATTTGGCTGTATAGGTCTCATTTGTTACATATATTACCATAGTGAACCTGTTTTATTGTTATTGTTGTTGTTGTCTTACGAGAATATATACCCTTTTGAATTGATCTGTTTGATACACATATAATCAACTTTGTTGACTTTTCATCTGATTTTGTGACAGAAACAACTTTGATACACTCATGGACTGTTTATACACTCTATTTTCATCAGTAGGATATATTTCGCTGTGCTGGTACGTGACATCTCCCCGCATCTCTCGCTTGTTGTTGATCTTTACGAGGAGTTTCGTATTCCCAACGATGTGCATTTATATTTATTAGTAAACCGAATGGCGACCGCTACATTGCTTGTATTTCCTGCCAGAGGATCAAAAATAGACCCTTTATTCATTGTGCTGGATGGATTTCACTGTCAAGATATCCGACATCGCAGCAGCTGAGGTAGAGATAATGTTGTATCCGATGGATCGACGCTTAATGAAATATTAACTGGGAAGACCGTGTAAGAAGTTCTAATAGAATAGACGTTGTCTTCTCGTCGTGTGACAATATTTAAAGCCTTGATGTACGCAACTACTGGAAACCCACGATTGTGTGACCTTCTGGCGTACTGTATAGGTTTCAAAGTTCGAACATCTGAAAATATTACAGCATTGCTAAAATAAAAAACGAATTAAAATCGGCATCTTAACGATGTTGATGCTGAGGACTTAATAATATGACAGTGGTGTAATCTATGATATTTACACCGAACATGTGGTTTCCGTATAATGCATTATACAGAGTGCGTTAATAAAACTATCAGCTTGGAATGAGTTTACTTTGTTTTGTATGAGGAATGAGTGCTGTTGAATTCAAAATATGCCGAAAAATGGTGTGTTGCTGAAGGATTATCACATCCTTCAAAGGTGTTGAATCCTAGAGGAGATATATAAAACTTCCCAAGTATGTTAATCCTATTTCTGCTGATTAGGATGAATTAATATATTTCTAAATAAACTTATGTTTTATGTATTTATATTGTTTACGATTAATATAACGCTCTTTTCAATGAAATTAATATGTTATAAAAATGAAAACTTGTTTTACTTCCCCGTATGTTCGATTTATTGACTATGTTGTTAATGATAGCTGTTTATCGTATTTCGTTGGTTGTTTGTGTGATAGTAGTTATGCATGTTTAGCTTACAGAGGGGTAAAACTACCTTTGTTGTCTTTTACCCGTAAGAGTATTTATGTGGTTAGGTAAGATTATGATAAATTACTTTTTGTAAATATTACAAAGTTGATAAAATTAACATTGTCGTGTTGGTGATATGTTTGATAAAGTATGAATGGAGTATGTTTTTACGTTGTTAGTTACTTTTACTGTTGATAAAGTTTGGACCTTGTTAATGTTAGCAGTTTTATTCTTGCTTAGAGTGTCATGGACGTGATTGTTTGTGGTCGTATGTATTTGTCCGTTGTTATATATATCTAGGTTCTGGTTTTCATCCGGGATGAAACGTCGTGTTGGCTTTTAATTTTATTTAATGTTAGAAAATAAATCGCTTTTAGTTTTTCTAGGCCACGTTAGATAGGTGTTTTTTTTATAACCGCATACAGCATAAAGATTAAAGTTTGTACTTTCAGAGTCTGCCTACTTAAGTTTTTAAATATCTATGATTATCGCTGAATACGGCTAAATTGAACCTTAAGAGTTATGGTTATTAATTCTTTTTGTAAATCTATTACTCTCAGCTGTTAATAGTAAAAAATCTTAACCGTAATTCGTCTTATATGTTTAGAGTTACGTTTGAATGGTGTGCTTAATAAGTCTACGTTTTATATATGAACTTTTACGCTTATAAGTTTCCTTTATTACATGTTGATTAGACTGGATTACACTCTTAATTTTCACATAATCGTTATAATAACCAGTTTATTCTTGGTTAAGGTGTGTCAGGTATGTCGTTTTACGCGTATATTCAGTAATGATACGTAATCTTAATAGTTCAGTATGTTAAGCTATGTTTATAAACGATATATTCTAATTGTCAGTGTTACTAAAAGATCGCTAATATAGGGTTTATATTGGATACCTTTGTTTACGTTCGTTTATATCAGTGATATTGATTGACTCTCTCTGATTTTAAATGGAAACTTTTATGACTTTTATCATAAATGGCATCTCCTCTCTCGTTTTTATTTTCATAGGATACTCGAAATGTGACCTGGAAATATCCCACTTAATTTGTCTACAAAATATATTATTCCTTCATAGATAGTTATTATTATTCCCACAAAAAAAATTTACAGGAGAAAGGTGAATCGTACCCGTAAACTAAATTAATATTAATATACTACTATTATTAATATACTTTAATACTATTACTTATAACTACTTTACTTACTATACTTACTTATACTTACTATATACTTACTATACTCTCTTATAATACCTAACTAATCTCTTTATATCATTAATAGTATATTATTAAATTTTTATATACTATTATTTTACTATAATTGCAGTAAATGAATAATCTTAGTTATATTTCCTACTCCCCATATTCAAATATTTATATCCTCTTATTAGTATTATTATAATCCTATATAGCTACGTGGAAATGTAGTATAGGTGATTACCTTTAAAGAATCTGCTGAGGGGAATCAGAAAACAAAATGCACTAGAATTTTTTAGTCCCTATAGAATTTGATATACAAGTTTAGTAGAAGTTAAAAGGATAGTTGTTTTTCGGTACTGGCAATAACTTATTTTGACATTCTTGAAATATAAATAGTACTCGGCTTTTTAGATTAGCGATATATATATAACAATAAGTCATGTATCCGAGATTTTTAAGTTATAATTTCATTAATAGTAAACCTATGTGATATCAGTCGAATTCAAATAGATATCTCAAATCGTTTGAGGAGCTCGTATCTTCTTGAGACAGGAGGGTTGTTGGGATGAGTGTTATTGTATTTACTGTTTTACTGATTTGGGATGTATTAATATATATATAATTGATACTAATTATTTAAATATGAAAATTAATAATAAATATTGATTCAGGTGATAAGTGACAAAGGAAACTACTGTAAGAAAATTTTCATAAATGTATAAAGAAGACTAGATTATGACTTAAATTTATATTTTGAATATTAAACAGGCTTTAAAATCATTCTGATAAAAACTCTATAAAGTGTATTACGGTGTGGATGAAAGGCGCATCTATTTGATTACTGCTCTATACAGGGTGTATGTAAACAATATGACTCTATTATTTACTCGCTAATTATTATAAATACTTTAGTATAATATATATGTATAAACTCGGAATATTTATGATAGTAGGAGAGGTGGGAATAGGGGTGAGTTTTATGGCTCGAGGAGACTATAGTTCTTGTAATTTTAACTGTATATTATGATTTAGGTTATGTATAAGTATCATTACAATTTTAGTAAAATAAATGACTTGATATCAATAGAACAAGCAGGAAGTCTGTGAAATATTATAATATAGTTATAATATACCTTTAATTGTTCATTACAAAATATTTAATATAACTCGGCTACACCGTATCTCTCGACACTCTCAGCACATCCTCTTGGTCATGTATGTATATCTTTGAGCCAGCTGTCAATTCAACACTTTCATATACTCATTTCCTCATGAGTATTCAATGGGACTCCTTTTACTCACTCTTTTACTGCACTTTCATTTCGTATTCTACTTACCTTCTATTCTTCGGTACTGTATTTCATTCCATTCGTACTCCTTATCGGATCCTGTTTTGCACATTCTGATGCTTTGTTTTATCAGTTGGTATCTCGGCCCTATCGTGGGGCCCTTAGACCACCCCGTATCTTACAGTCTGATTATAACCATACATTTCTCAGATCTACATGGTCTCGATAACGTTCTTAATATAATGAGTGACGATAATCTCAACATATTGTACTAGTTATACGAATGTTTCATTTTAAACATACAGACCCGGATATTTGGCCTGACTCTCTCGTGGTTGCCTCTCTCTCGATAGTCTTATTTACATATTATCTCCTAATTTTTAATCGAAATTATTATTCTATATGTTATATTATTTTACAATATTTTTCTTTTTTTCAATATAGAATTTTAATAATTTTTCATTATACTTACTTAATCCTTTCTCCACCAAATTTTCAGATTTATTCTCTATTATCTTAGATTCATTTTTATTCTCGATTTTTTAATAGTTTACATATTGAAAGTGATTATTTTAATATTTATATATTATTATGTATCGTATCTCCACCTGTCGCCTCTTTATAAACTCCTTTCATTCTGGCTTCCTCTTTTTGTTTGTCCACTCTCACTTTGATTACTGATATTACTTTCTATAACTTTAATTTTATTGTATGATTATTTATTATATTATACTCACGTAGTCACTATTATTAAGTGTGATATTATTATATTATTATATTTATTTTGCATTATTTTTATTATCTATAGATTTAGAGTTTAATTAGCTCCTTTTTATTTTTATATATCTTATTTTTAAATAAGATTATTTCTATAATTTATTTGTTTAATTTTATTTATTATATTAATTATTTATTTGGTTAAATTATCGATGAAAAATAAATGATTAATTCAGGCTGAAAATAAATGATTTTGTATATTTATTGTAAATGAATTATATCTATTATATTAATAATTTATAATTTTATATTATTTTATATTTTATTAATTTAATATTATTATTATTATTAATTTTATATTTATTAATTTTATTATTTATTAATTTATTATTTATTATTATATATGACTTGCTTTTATATTTATAGTTATATTATTACTTGATATTATTTTCTATTAATAAATTTTTATATAAATTTATATCTCATTATTTAGAAATATTTTTTATATTAACTTTTTATTATTATAATTAATTTTCAATATTTATTATTTTATATGTTATTATTTAATTGTTTAATATTTATGACAATTTATATCATTAATTTATTTATATGTTTATTAATTTATTATTATTAATTTATTTTAATTATTATTATTATTTATTTGTAATTTTAATTATTATATATTTATTATTATATTTATATAATATAATTATATTATATTATATTATATTATTAATTAAATTTATCAATTTTATGGTAGTATTTTTATGAGGTTGTAACATCTGTGGATTTTAAATTAATTACTTTATAATAACAAAAATATTAAAGATTCTATTATATTTAATTGTACTGCGTTTCGTAGTTTGGGATACGTAGAAAATTTCAAGTCAGTTAATGAAATTACTCTAGTAAAGACGTTAGATTTTAATACATTGTGTATTACATTACTGTTTATTATATTTGTTTATATTTATATGTAATGTATTCTTTAATATATAATATTATTTTAGAATAATATAATAACATGAGGGATTTTGTGAACTTTAATGGTTAATAATCAATTCATATAATTTTGATCGTATATTTATATCACTACTACACAACAATTATTTATACACCTCCATTACTTTCAACACTTCTTCTTGTCCCATGTAGAGACATGTTGAAGATCGGGGGTCGGAATTTTGATGCATCCGTATTTCCATATTCTAAATTAATTAGTGTATTATTATTATCTTTGAAAAAGGGGGAACCACAGGAAGGTTTCCAATTCAATAATTAAAGGTTATTAATAATTATTATATTTTATATATATCTATTTTCTCGTTTTGTAATTAATAATTGTGAAAATTTGATTATTTCTCTGTTACTTTCCCATTTAGAAAAATTTATTTCACTCACATAAATTTTTCCGACAGACAAAAAATTACAGGAGAATAGATGCGAACCGCAACTTATTTTACTAGTTAGATATTATATATTAGATATTATATAATATAAATAATAGATATATAAGAAATAGCTGAGTTAATATATAAAATTAAGGCATTACGAGTTTCAAAAGATACTAACCGCATGATAATATGATTTTTTATTGTAAAGGGATATAGGTATTGTTTTAAGGATATAATATTAAGTTGTTAGTAAATAGATGTGAAAAGAAAAGTGTATAATAGGACTGAAATTATACCTATTGTCTAGAGTTAATCGTTTTTTCGTTTAACTGCTCAGAATCGATTTGCAGTATCCATAAATTTCAGTCTTCTACGATCAATTTAATTCTTCTAGGGGCTTTGTGACGTCCTCCCCGCTAATAAGGACGTTAAATCTCGTGTGACTATCGACGAGATTACAGTCATCACGTTGAATGGACCATTTAGGCCTTCTGTGCTCGCTAGTCGGCAACACAACAAGGCGTAGCGACTTAATTTGGGCGTTTACTCAGCTCTCGGGGAGGATAATAGTATCCCTACCATGATTATACTTCCATCAGCGATCTATATGAAATTTCTGCCTGTATAACGATGTGCGTTTATACCTATGCACTAATTAGAAACATTTTACTATACCAAGTTTGAACCGATATCTACTGTGGATACTTTTTTGAGGTAACTTTCCTGTAAGAGGTTGAAAAGCGGTGATACTACTCTGTGGTAACGTGTAATAGATAATTATAGTTGGATGAGTAGTGAAATATTCTATTTGCGACTAATTTTTCACACTTGAATATAGGTGCGTGTGAATTATTGATGGTATTCAGCTTTGACTCTATTCTCTCGTTAGCACTATAAGTTCTGGATATGATATTGATACTTAAAGATTGTTTGGTTGTTAATTAAATTTAAGATTTAGTAGATATTCTCGCGCGGCTCTTGCTATTCTCATCAATACTAATTATCAAACAAACTCGACTATTAAGCATATTGAGCAGCTTTTATTAATAATTTTTTATTGTTAGATAATCTATTTAAGCCCGGCTTTAGTCTTTTGTACTCAAGATAAATGAACTTTTTGTAACGATGTTTTATCTTCTATTCTCTTTTTGTAAGTAGCTATTTTTTAACTTGGGTCTAGAAAATATTTATAATATTATATATTTATACAGTATAGCGATGAAATGGATATATTATCGTACTAATATATATATAATATCATATAATTAATATTTATTATATAATATATTATATTATATATAATAATTAATAAATATATAATATATTAATTATATTAACATGTATTAAGATACAAATCAAATTATATGTGAGAGTAAGTGAAATTATTATTTAATTAGTTGTTTTATGCTTTTGATATAGAATATTAAGGATGTTTTGTGATTTATTATATTGATAATTAATTCGATTAGCTTTGTGATGATTTAAATCTTTTCTTTGTGTTATAGGAAACTAATATTCTTCTGTGAAAAGTATATGATGAACGAGTGATAGATTGATTAGGTTGACTATAAGATTAACAGTGCACTCTTATGTAAGTTTTGGCGACTTATTGGGGTTAGGGTATAGAACTCGAGTTGATTCTTGGTCAGGAATAAATATTCATCTCTCTTCAGCTTTGATTTTATTTGAAATGCATAATATGATTCAACTTCAACTATACTTTTTAAAAGAAGTATAGTGATAGAATATACTTTTGTAGATGGCATATTGTACAAGAGAGTATTAGGTAATCAGTGTGGACTTCATATTTGGATTAATATTATTGTGATTAGGTAATTACGGTAGTTATATGACAATTGCAGGGGGCAGGTAATTGCTTGTTCTATGAAGAATCTTCTACTGAAGTTTTTTACATTGGATCAATTCTAGGATTGTAATATCTATATATTGTATTGTAGTTGTGACGGTGTTAGGTAGTAACATGATGGTAAGGATGAGGGGACCATCTCTTATAGCAGTTTAAGTTGCTATAATAGAATTTACCTATCGTTCTTGTAGTGATTATTTATATTTATTTGAGATTATGGTGAAAATGACTATTCTATCTCTCTACGAAAAATATCTTACTGACAAAATTCGTATGTATAAACTTATCTAAAACCTAATTCACAATTTCATTACAGTTATTCAATTTTGTGTTGCTGAGCATATTACTTTTTTCCACCTTTCTTAAAGTCACTGAAGATTAATATTGTAAAATTCGATATTTCCATATATAGAAACATAGGGGATATTATTGAATCCATATTTTCGGTTGTTACTTCCATTATACAGTTATTTTTTTTCAGGGATGAACATTAAATAAACCTCAGTTTGGCATTATTTTAATGAAGCATAACCTGTCATTTATAGTATTGTCAGGGTAGAAATATTATATAATCGTACTGAAACAAACTGTAAGACTTTTGTATTAAATACTACTTCTATTTTCACATTATTGAATAGGATGGATAAAGGTAGATACATATAAAGTGTACAATGCGAGTTAATACGTAGGAGTTATTGAGGTGTATTAGTGAGAGTTATTCAAAATAACAAGCAACAAATATATCGGTAATTTATTTTTGAAAGATAATTTTAGAAAATCTTTTTTATTAGCTCTCTAAGTTAGATTTATTCTTTATAAATGACAGGCACATCTATCTTCTTAGATTATTATTTCTAGTATGTTTTCTTAAAGATTAATAAAATATATAATGCACTTATTATATATTGGTATTGTTGTTTTTCTTATTATTTTCATCAAGAGGGTAATAGATAATAATAGGGGATTATGTTTTACCGTTGGAGAGTAGGATTATGTACAAGATAATAAAAATTATTTTATTTCCGTTATAGTTTTATGTTTTAAATAACACTAACCTATTATTAATTAATTATATAATTTAATTGACGACTTATGAGGTAGAGTGTAATTTAATTAAATTAATCATTAATGATAAAGTACTTTATGCTTTCTAAGTTTGTCAGAGTATTGTGTAGGTTAGGTGATCGCGATTAAAATGCAAATATACGGAGATATTATAAATGTTGCTTAGCTTTAGCAATTCCGTTAGTAAGGCTCGGTAGCTGAATTAAAGTTATTTGGCTATAGTAATTACATAATTAGATACGACTATTGTAACGAGGATTAAGTTGAGGGTGAGCAACTCACTCATTTACGGGATATTAAGCTTCCAAAACTCATTTTATGGGCACCTATTAGTGGGTGTATGAAAGGTACATACCAGTGCGAACGATTTTCGCTAGAAGGTTATATGCCGTAACTTTCATTGAGTTATAGATAGTAAGTTAAATTATAAAAGCAAGTTAAAACATTTTCGTATAGGCTACTAGGTGATATAAGTACGTGGGAACCGGAAGTAATTTTGTATAAGATCAGGTCAATAGGAATAATCTGCTCATTATTGAATTGTAGATAATTGTTTTCGATCATCCTTGGTCATTTAAAGATAAAGGTTATTATTTCTTTGAAATAGCAATATGTTTCATAAAAAACTTAACACTAAGTGTAATGTGGCTGGTAAAGGCTATATATATTCTCTAGAAAGAAAAGTATCCTTTATCGTCACACAAACAGGTTCTCAGGCTATCCTAATAAGTCACATTACCATACAACCTCATTCTCACCTTGATTAATCTCGAAAAATAACGTGTGGTAGTGGTTAGCGACTGATAGTTTAATTGCTATGGTGCTCTAACGAAGAAGTGAACCTTCCTTGGAACATCTGGAGATGAGATTATTTAGTCCAACTGTGAAAGCCAAAGGGATTGTGACGGAGACAAAGGAGAGTGCCGTGGCTTTGTTATAAGAGGGAAAATTTATTCTAAGCTCATGAAGTAATATAAAGATAGAACTGTAAAGGGTGAGAATTTATAATAAACAAAAAGGATGAATGAATTGAAAGCAGATTCAAGTACAATTAATCTTCAGATATATGATGAAGAGAAGAGACTAGAAGAAGACTATAAAAGTAAATTCGGTATGGTGTACATAAAATACACTTAGTAAGAGTTCTTGCAGTGAACGCTTCAAAGATGGATGCAAGTTAAATATTTGTTTAGTTGATTACTGATTGACTCACAAGATATTCCAGAAATTTATTCTACCAGGAGCAATTTTAAAGAGTATACTGCATTAATAATTTAATATATAATATTATTAATTATAATTATTATAATTATTTATTATTATTATTTTAATATTATTTATATATATATATATTATATATTTATATTGATATATATAATTGAGTTATTATATTATATATTATTATATATAATTTATAGTAATTATATATTCTTAATTATATGTAATTTAATTATTTTATATATATATATATATAATAATATATATATAATATATAATATTATTTTATATATATTATTAATAATTATAATATTTAATATTTAATTATATCTCTTTATTTTCATCATTTCCTTTCTTGTCACCCTAAGAATTTGTGGGGATGTTAAAGTGATTGCTTGATTATCATAATACTATCTTGATGTAATTATTATGAAAAGTGCAGATTTGTGAAGAACTTATGACAAAACGTCGAAAAGAAATTAGTCCAGTCCTATTAACCTGTGCTCTCATCTCTCTCTCTTGAATTGTTACCAATTTAATATTATAGTGAGAGCTATTCGTCACAGACAGAAATTTTCATCATCACTCCTAATGATTTAATGCAATCTATTGGAGATACTATGTACGATACATTGTTAATCTCCATCTTATATGGTAAAATCGGTCATTTGATTATAATATGGCGTTTACATTCCCCTGGCCAGTGATTGTGGCACACAAACCATGGCTCCCCAGACAAAAACCTCTCCGTCACATATTCATCTCTTCTCTATTCTTTATGCACCTTTATTATTCGCCACAATGGGCCATAACATCACATTTTATCTTCATTATAGGTGCAGACTTTATTTCATATCGATTCAATATTCCATCTTATTCTTCTTCTCTTGGTATACTCATGCGGTTCGGTTCCACTATATCAACATCCTCATCCATAACGTAATATATATATTTTCCGCATTATAACATATTACTCGGGCTATATCATTATTCAGTCCTTATTTCCCTACAGATTGACCTTACACATTTATTAATTTATAACTTTCAATTATTGATTATTACTTCATCAATTTTTAACTCCACTTTTCTTTATACACCATCACTACTACTATCTATATTCTGTCATTCTCTCTTTTCAATTTCTTACTACTCACCTCTTCGCGGCTTTTATATGATTGTCACATCTGAAAACACATATTTTTGCAACTAGATCTATATCTTATTAATTCCATGGGAACCATTGATCTCACTACCATTCCAAATAATACACTAGTTAATATCGAATTACGCACTTATTGTAAGACACCTAGCACAAACGTCTACGACTATGAAGTCCCTTTGGGTTGACATAACTTTTAAACTGCACGCATGCTCCACCTTCCTTTGCCTTCACAAATTTTCCTAACTACACTCTGTGCATCGTCCGTTCCCTTCTCATCCTATAAATATCGCTCAAATATTTAGACTAGCAACACTTGTACTAGCTGCTCAACCATCTAAACATTTAATCTTTCACACTGTAGGAGATGATACCTCACTCACATACCAGTGTACTCCTTTACTCTTATATCCCTGTTTATCTTTCAAGCCCCTCAACGTTTCATCACTCACTCCCTGCCAAATCTCCTATTCATATACCTATCAATAACTCTCTTCATGATATTCGCACCATACAGAACTCTCAATCATCCGCAATTTAATTATAGAGTTTGGGCTCACCACACCTTTCATTATTTGCATATCACTCTAATCTTACTCAACTCTCATATCTCACCATTATTATACACCAATTTTCCTGTAATTTATTATAATCTTATTCGATTATTTATATTATATTTGTTAATTATTCTATAATAATATATTTAATATTATTATTTTATATATATAATTTATAATTAATATTTTATTAATATTAATTTAATAATTTATATATAAACATTTAATAAATAGTTTACTCTTGATTTTACATTTCTTTAATTATAAATTTTAATTATATGGGAATGACTATTATGTAATTAATATACATGTAATTACCAATAATATATTATATATATATTTAATATTTTATATATTATCGAATTCATCATATAATATACTATAATATATCACTGTACGAGATTGCCATAGTGACGGGTCTCTCGTCTCTTGTCCCGTAAAGCTCTAATGGTGTGATATTTCTGATTGCGACTGAGTTTCTCACTAATATATTATCTATTTAATATAATCTATATATTTTTATACTATATATATAACTATATTTAAATATAATCCTATATATTAATTATTAATAACATTATAATCATTATAGATTATTACACAGTTATTTATGCTGACTGGAATAATTGGTAAATTATACATATACAATCTAAGTATTTCATTTTTCTAAATAAATTTAATATCTGTCTCAACTAGTATCTATACTGTTGTACAGATGATACATGTGGTGGTTGAACAAAGGCCAAAAAACCTACAGAATAAAATGTCACCAGAGTTAGGGGATAATCCAATCCGGATTCCAGGTTGAGATTAATGGCGAACAAGCACATAACACGACGTTATGAGCTGATAGGTCTGTCCAAAGGATATAATCGTGAAAATAGATAAGGAAGTGTTCAATGATTTGAGCATTGCTGTTTAAGAGTGTGGTCAAAGTATGGCGGTAGATAGAAAAGATTGATGAATTCGTGTTTGCAAGTGCTTGACGCAAAAACTTTTCAAAATTGATGAGACTATGAAACTGACGAGTATCTCAGAGAGGCACGTTCTTTAGATAACAGATCAAAAAATGTAACACGGACCTTATCAAGTTAGCAGCAGACCAAACTTTCATTAAAATAATAAAAAAACATAAATGTACGATGTGCAAATAATAAATTGCGTAGAAAAACCTGCAGGTTAAAAATACTCGGACTTTAACGCAATCTTTTCCTAAACTAGACAAGAAAGTTCTATTTGTTTGGCTTCAAATGTGTAGAGCACACCAGTAGCACACTTTTCGTTTGACATTGTTTTTGTTCTTTTAAATCAATCATTGATAGATTTATGATGAAATACGAAAAACAATTTATCAAGTTCAAATAAATTTAATCCAGTAACTGTGACATCATCATTATAATACCTTAATGAAATCAGAATAGGAATTTTTCTTATCGAATAAGCATCGAATTCTCCACCTCGAAGAGGGGAAAAACTGTTGTACATCTTCATGCAAATTAAATATGATTATCAATAAGCAACTACAGCATTTCCTTCTGTGAATCAGAATTCGTTTCCTCATACTTATGAACTGGAACGAGTCACCTATTTTCAGAGATGCGAAGGAGCGCGTTTTCTTTTTCTAAATCTCATCCATTTATAGATACATAAGACTTCCAACAGTCTCTATTTTTGTATTGTCAAAGCAAATATAGACTATTAAAAGATTAGCAAACAGTAAAAGATGTGTGCTGTTTTTAAATAAAGATCACTTTATAGATTTCCTTTATTATAAAGGAGACATAAGAAAGTTACTCAAAATAAGCGAAGGACACTTTTGTTACTATAAAGCAAACAAAGGTAGTAAAAATATAGGTTAAAATTAGTCATAAAATGTTACACTTGAGAAACTATTAGGCAAGAACCCAACATGAGTTGAATATTGAATTGTTCCAGGGTGACGTTAAATCATATATTTATATTAAAAATTTCAGGTATTAACCTACAGTCTATTAAGTATTAACCCAATAGGCAAGAAGTAAAAATGATAATATTATTCCAACATATTCAACTTAATTTACTGTGAACAAACAATATGATAATATAAACATTTAAAACTAATAAAATATCTTAGTTATCATTGTTAAGATTTTTTAATAAAATCATCATGTTTATGATTTTTCATTTTTTTTAGACAAAAACTTTTTATTATCATTTTTTTAAACAATCAGTAATAATCCGTATTATTGCTCCCTATAAACGTTCTAGCTTAATATAACGTTCGTTTTGTTGAATAAGTTAATAGTTAAATTATATATGTACTGTTATAATATAACATAGTAGAAACTACAATAGCAAATATTATTGATTTTTCTAAACATATATTTATAATATTATTTATTATTTTTAATATATATAAATTTTATATATATATAATTATATATACGATAGGATAAGCTATATATTATATATATAATATGACTATATATATTATATATATTATTATATACATACTTTATATATATTATAATATATATAATATTATAATAATATATTACATAACTCTTAATCATATAGTTATTATATATACTATATATATACTATATCATATATATTATATATATTATTCAAATATATATAGATATATATATATATATATTTATATATTAATATTTTAACTGTTATATAAAATTATGAAAAATGATTATATGAATTGCGCCTCGGGGTATTCACTCACCTGTTTTGGCTGTTTATACCTTTACTTCTATCTTTAGCATTAATTATAGTGAATAATCATTATCCTATACAAAGTTTTCAACTTGAATTGAAATTTGCATCTAGAGCGAGTACAATTTTATAAATGATTTTAAGTGGTTTCACTATATCAATAGATTGTACAGATTGAAAGTATTATTTAAGAATCTTTTAGAAAACTAACTTTTACACGAAACAATTCACGAAGGAAATTGTAAATTATAGAAAGGACGCCCTCGAGCTTGATACTGAATTAATAGCCAATCACAAGTATAAAATTAAATTATGTTCCGATCAATTTTTCTGTTTAAACAAATTGAGTCAATTTGTCATTAGCATCTCACTGGTTGTATTTGTGGTATGTTTGTATACTAGGGTCGAACTGTTTGTTGTTTTTAATGAAAGCCTACAAATTTACAAATTCTATACATCACACCTAAAATCCCCTCAATCTGGTACCATCTGAAGGCAATTACTCTAGAATATCCTCCCATATTCAGACAAATCAGTCTCATACATTAACAATTAACACAAAGGTCACAAATCATCTATGTAAGACACTAGCAGCACTCAAAGACTTAGAATCCTGAATTCAAGACATATCCAACCAACGATTTATAATGCCCCAACTAGAACCTATCCAATGCAAATTCACAATATGTTCATATTACACTCAGCATCATCAGTTTCCTTTTCATCCAAATTTCTACTAAGTATTTAAAACTCAGACACCTAGTTCCAGATGAACTCAACCATCATACTAATTCACCCGACAAGAACTAGTCACCCCTCAACACATACGAATCTCTTGTTACGTTTACTTTTACAACACCTCCTTTAACATCCTAGCATATCTCATCTACCAACACTATTAAACACTCTTTCGATCACAACAATCCAAATATCCTATAATAGGTACGGACTTTACTACTATTCTTCCATTTAATCATTCTACATATCCCTGCCCCATACCTGTAATTGCCGCTTTGCATAAACCCTATTCAAGAGCAATACAAATTGGAATGTACCAAGGATAATAAAACATCCCGCCTCACTCCAACATATATATATATCAATCACTTTCGTAATCTAATTTATCTGACACAAGCTTCAACTTTTGTTTCATTCAGAAGCTTAACCACCAACACCAATATATAAATAATACCTCCCATGAGCTTCCTTATTAATCCTACTATATAACTGTTGCAAATCCATAACTAAATACAATCTTAATACCTTTCTCCCTCATTTTCCCATTCATTTGTTATCCAATTATTTAGGACTTCCTTTTGGCTGATCGTAAGTTGAATACCCCAATCGATTTCTGTTACTGTGGAACCAGTAAATTCTGAATGCTATGATTGACAAAGTTTCCAAACATATTATGTGAATGAATTTCAAACATTTTGAGTGGATTGTATTTGGAGGACATTTGTTCTGCTGAAGCATTGGTATAATCTCAGTAATCAGTTTCCTACGCAATGGTACTTTCACGGAAAAATCTTATTACCCTTTGCCAGTGAGCACAAACCTATACTTTGACTTCATTACACATTTTTTCAGATTTGACAACTAATTAAATCACTTTTTGACGGGATAAATTTGGCCTGGATATTGATTTCTTATTTATTTTTCTTTGTACATCCATTTTCTCTGTTCCAGCCATGGTTGAGAGCGACCCATCAATCAAGTTCCAACACTTTATTCAATATTTAATTGAGCTGCCTTGTATGAATAATGACTCTTAGCTTTATATTATCGAGCTCTTTTATTTTTTTCAACGGCAAGTTAAAACCTAAAATTCTTCTAACTTTGTCAATCTAAGCTTATCAGAGACAAATACAGCTACGACTCACCCGTTCACTGACAATTGACCGTTTGATCTTCCACCATCAACATTCACATGCTCTTTTCAATACTCTAAAGAAGTGAAAAATCGTAACATGAGAATCAGTTTACTTTCTCCAATTTATGATTTAACAATTAGAGTTACCGATCATATGGATATGAGTACCAGCTTAACATTCTGGCACAAACTATGTAGCTGATTTTGATTACTTCCACTTGGATTGTAATGCTCCATAGCATCAGCCACAGCTCAAATCGTATTCTAACAAATCGTAAAAATACCGTATTGCAGTATATGACGTCGAAACAGCTACCATGGTTCCATAGAGCATGCAAAGTTGAAAATTATTCCGGCAACATACTATTTTTTTCGATCAATTAATGTTAGCAGAATATTCAGCATTATTAATGTTCCAGAAGATAACATCGTGTATTAATATCATTTGTTCAAATTTCTCCTGTACAAGCAGCAATCTATGCCCCATCCTGAGAACCTTACAGCCGCTGATTCCTCGAGGGTCGCATCTGAGTCGTCAAATCATACTCATGTGAGTGAGATCTTTTATTTTAGATGAGTTCTGACAATAACCCATAGAACAACCTCGTGTGACGAGGTTCTAAATAACACACATTATACACGAAGGGTCTGTTAAATTTTCTTGCGATACACTAACATCGAATTGTATTATTTTAGCCCCATCCGAGAAAGGAACCCTTCTGCCTCCTGTGATCATCTTGTTTAAAGTTGACAAGCAGTGACCTTATGCTCCCTTAGACGATGGATTTGTTAATAAATCAAATTTTAAGATTTCGATCTTTTGAAGTAATCTGTAATTTCCATATCCAAACAACGTTCAACGAATGGTTCGACGGCAGATGCGCAACTACATTCATATGTATATTACACGGTCCGACACATATCGACAGGCCATTAGCACTGCCTTGCATTACACTAAATAGAACAGCTACCATCATTCATGTGTCAGAGGTCTGTTCAGTCAAAAGTAATTATCATTATCACTCTGCGCGAGAACTAACTAATTACAAATTACGATTGTGATAATTTAGTAATTAATTTTTTTTTACCTATTTAAATTTGCTGAGCAATCTCACCTAGTATATTTTCAAATTATCAATAACTCTATATCATTAATATATAATATTATATATATAATTATATTATTATATATTTTATATATATAATATATATATTATATATATATGATAAACTACATATATATATACTATATATAATAATATTTATATATATTACTATATATTATTATATTATATATAGTAGTATTTTTAGATGTTTATGATACTCTATTAACTATATATATAATATATTATCGTATATATTTAATAATTATCAGCTATATATAAAATACTATACTAGACTAATTTAATATAGTATAATACTATACTATATATACTATATAATATATAACTGATCATATATATACAATATTATATTATATTATATATATATTAGTATCATATATAACTATATAGTAACTATATATATATATAATATAATAATATAAATAAATATATATACAGCGGCGAACTTTAGGGGGGGCCAGTGGGCCATGGCCCCCCCCGAGTTTTTCAGACACTAAAAATTATAAATAATAATAGTTACATACTGTAGAAGTTAATTATTTATCGGTTAAGAATAAGATCTTAAACACTACAGAAATTTGATACTTAAAACACATGGCAATATGCACCTTAGAATTTCAAGCTATTCTGAAAGAATGTGTAAGCGCATCTGTATGAAGCTGCAGTATTGAAGATTGCGGCCCTGTACAAGGGAAAATATACAATTCAAACATACAGACCCAAAATTCTAATTCCGTGACTCAACAGAGCTTATTATCCACATCTTTTGAGAGATACCATTTTGCGAATTCGGTGGCTGACTTATAATTCAGGCATTAGAGAAGAGAGGTTTTTAATTTTACTTGCAATCAGTTAACGAACACTGGACTGTAATTGCTAAAGAGATAAACAGCGTAGCCATATGTAATTTCAGGAAGTTTCGGAAAGCAACACTGAGATTTAGCAAGAAGTTATAGACAGTCAGAGTTAGCAGATTATGGAAGTGAATGGAATCACCTTGTCACAGTGGCCCAAAAACCGCACATTTAGATGGCACTACTTTTTTTCCGCAAGTCACATTTCCCAAATACTTTACGTCTTTTAAAAATTACTGCGCAAATGTTACGGTGTTTAATGTTCCAGTAGAAGCAAGTGGCCAATCAATCCAAGAACTTCATGAAAAATTACTTGTGAAATATAGTGGAGATGAAAGTGTTAATTGGACGTGGAATTCCTTTATACCATCGAAAATATTTGAAATAAAATTGAAGATGTTATCTCGGAATTCGCTGAGATAGCTCTCATGTCAGGCCATTTGCAAATTAAGCATATAGGTAGATTTATTATTCATTATAACGAGACAATACATTCCAGAGACATTTATTGCTGCAGAGTTTAATCGATCTATTCTTGTCCCTTCCATTTTTATATATATACTATCTTATATATCAATATTTATTATATATATATATATAATTATATATATATATATATATTATATCACATATAATATTTGGGTGATAGATACGAGTTGAGTCAATATTTATATACTATAAGAAACGATTGTTTGTTCTGGCCCCCGAAAAAATTTTGGTAACGCCATGTAATATAGTATATATATCTATACTTTTTCTATTTTATTATGTATACAGTATACCTTTATATATAAAATATGACATCTTGTATCAAAAGTAATCATATAACTATATCACGTTATACTTATATATTTTTAGATATAATAGATATAAAAAGAAATATATTAAATGCTATATAAATTATATAAATATTGTATGTCGTTTTTATACGAAAACCTTAAGACCCCTTGTGTTATCTATATTATTATATTTTTTGATGTGAAAATTTTATTGATAGTTCCAAAAAGGTATTCCATTTCGCTGAGCGCTATTGTCTGCAGTTTTGAGAGACCATACTATTTTTGTTTTTTTTTTATTTTTTTTTTTTTTTTTTTTTTTTTTTAACATTTCCAGGGCAAACTTTGCACCATGCATCTCAGCCAATGTATTCCTTTTACTGTAGCATATTAATAGTTTTAAGGATACATATGACGATACATCGAAAGCTCGGCACGTATTAAAATAATAATATATATATATATATATATAATATATAAATTATATTAATATAATATATATATATAATGATTATAAATTACACATATATACAAACTTACATATATATTATATATATAATATAATTATATATAATAGTAATTAATATATGATATTATATATAATAATAAATATAATATATATGATATAATATATTAGTAGCCGATACTAGTACTTTAAATTCGAATGTATCCAATACCTATTCTTAAATTAGATTCATATACGTTAAATTAGGAGATTCAATACTTCAATAAACGTTTTTTTTGAAATCAAAATCGATCGAAAATAAGTCAGCTTTAACACCAATATCTATACGCTTTTCTATGCCTGATAAAGCACGCTAAATAAGAATTCTTGTAACCGGCCTTTGTTTCCTGGCTGTTGGAGGGTCTGGAATCAATTCACGCAAATCTCTACAAGCGGGGCGTCTAGAATTGACTTCGCTAGCTGGTAAACTGATAAATAGAAGTAAATTGATAGTGAAACGTTGTAGTGAGAACTAATATGGCTTTTAACCCTATATTACTTCATTACTATAATATAATATTATAATATACTATAATATATATTATATAACTATATAATAGTTAAAATAACGTATACACATAAAATAATAAAAAATAAAGCAATACATATATAATAGTTATATATATAATATAAATTAATATATATATATATATATATACGTATGATACTATATATAATCAATAGTTATTCTCGTGGTTTTTATCCAGTTACTTTGCTACTCGAAATTAATAAAATATTGTGAACTGTGAAGAAGACCACCCACTCAACCATACTTATAATATATATATATTTATATATACTATTTATATTATAATATATTATATATAAATTATTATCATATTACATATCTACATACTCTAAAAATGTTATTATGTTTATAATTTAGCTTCGCGATGTTTTTAATTAATAATTACAAGAGTTAATAAACTTATGATCTACAATATAAAAACCTGGATCTTAGTAAAAAGAGAATAATCATAATACGACAGCAGAGGGGTCCGAAGGCAATTAAAGCGAATCTAAAACATTGCGTGTGTGTATGGAGTTGGGGAGAGAGGAATGAAGAAAAATGGGAAGAAAGGTGAATATTGTTTCAGTGGATTAATTAATATGTATCCTTCTAATTAACCATTATGTAATTATTAAATGAAACATGAAAATATGAAACATGATCTATTATATAATTAGATGGAATAAGCCATCAATGCTACAAATCACTGTTTTTTTCTTAAGTATTAATTTAATGTTCATGATATGCTACATGCAACACATGCGAATGTTAACCGCAAATAGTATTAATAGTAATTATAAACCTTCATCAATTCCGCAGATGTTTATTTCTTTGATGTACCGTTCTTATCAAGACTTTTATTTACCCTGTCAGGTAAGGTACTAGGGATCGTTGTTATGTACCTTAAGTATGCACATGATCGTGATTTGACGGTTGTGTCCTTCTAAAAGTCCCCATTGGGCGAACAAATTAAAGTAATGCTAGAAACCTTACTTCAATGCCCTTCTTAGCATAGAATAGTAATAAGAGGTCAAGAAATATTACTATAAAGTGGCGACCTTGCCAGGATTCCGAATCGTTCTTTTGAGATGCACAAATTCAGATGATGTACCTGCCTGGCCCAAGCTATATATCATCACAGAATCCTCTTTACGTCCAATACACGTGAAGATATGCACCGTTAAGAGAAGACAAATACAAATTAAATCACTTTTGACTGACTCTACTCAAAAAATTATAATATATATAAATATATATATATATATACATATATCTAATATATATAATATATAGTATATATTATATTATAATAATAATTACTAGTATTAAAAATCTATAACAATATATATATATAATTATATATATATATATATATATATATATTACTAATCACCCTCGTAATATATAACAAACATAATTCTTAAAAAAAACATATGTAATAGCATCAAACAAAGGGACTAATAACAACACTCTCAAATTTCAGGTTTTTCAACCGTAAATTTAAGTCACATCAATAAAAAAGTCAGATCTTTTTATTGTTATTATTATATTACTATATATTATTTATTACTCATTTTGTCATTATATGATATCTCGTGAGATAACGGGAATGAACCTACACAAGATAACAGTCGTTCCCGCATTCATTCCTTTATGCCGACGTCATTAAATTAAAAACTTATTCTTCCCAATTCAAACCAAATATTAAATTTAAATTGAAATATTAATCATCTTCATTAATTTATTAGATATATCAATGAGATAGCATAAAAGAGTTGACAAGAGTAACTGCCCACTCAATAGAAGACCCATTGCAAACAAATCCGACTTGCACTACACAACCCCACCACCTACCATACATAAATAAAATAATTTACATCACATTGCGCTCTCATCGACACACATAATTCTCCACAACTAAATTAATAGATCAAATTAATTTAATGATATTATGCAAATTACATAACGGATCTATACTATAGAATAACCATTTTTTCAAAATTTCATAAAATCTTTTGTTTAATCATTCAAAGATGCCAATAACATACACTAGTAAAATAAGAAGTGTACACTTCAGCCGTTTCCACCAACAACAAAATATTAGAACCAACATTGGTCGGCGAGGAAACGGAAGTGTGCCCCATAAAATAACTCAAGAATACTTTAGATCTTCTATATATATCCTTCACTCCATATCACCCTAATTCATTCCTTATTTCTTTACCTCCTATCAACAGCTGCTGCAACATATCCGCACAACAAGTTGCTAAAGACGTGTAGCAGTAGACTTCTCAAGGAAATAGGAATTTACACCAGCTCTCACAGCAATAATTGACGCTTGCCTCGTCGGCAGAAAAAAGTTTGATGACGAAAGAGTGTTTATGAAATCAGATTACTATCTCCTATTATAGCCGGAGCCATCTCTCTTT
>JABUQX010029410.1:20000-32500 GCA_015478945.1 Trachelipus rathkii | reverse complement strand
TCTAGCACTAGTTTTTAAATCTTTTGAAAGAGCTGGTCTCCAGCAATTAACACAATATCTTAAAAGACTCCGAAAATTGACATCGTTTCCCACAGGCCAAAAGAGTTCGATTCGACCTGAGTCATGATGTCCACGTAACGATATATTTTTCTTACCACAGAATCGAATTGTTTCAACAATTGGAATTAGCCGCTTTCTACTGTCTTCGGCCTCCCTTTTCTTCTGACTGTCAATCTGCTTGTCGATGCTCTCGATTTTTTCTTGAACCTGCTTTTCTACAGCAAATCTCTTTTCTACCGATTCTTTGTGATATTTAGTTGCCTCGTGTTTTTTGAAAGACTCAATGGCTTTCTTTAAGTTTGAATACGATCTCGAGACAAAAACACCCAATTCCTGGTGTTTTCCATTATCTTTTTCTTTTGTTTCCAAAAACAATGCACAATTTGAGTAATAAACCCCAGCGTTTTTATCAGAGTAAGCTAACCACTTAATATCATCAAGCCACTTTCTTTGAAAATATCTTTCCCGACCTTTGCCTTCCTGAGCAAGAAATATATATTTTGAATCTGGTTTCCAGAGATATTTTAATATTTCCACTTTTTCCTTATTGCTAAATACCGTACCTATGAAATTGCCAATATCGTTGAGATGAACAATCCTTTCTGTATTCCTTGATTGCGCCTGACTTGGAAAGGAAAAACATCACTGTCTACTTGAGAATTTTCAGCTGCTATCGCAGTTACAGAAAAGTTCTAGAGCCTCACTCTTTCAATAACATAAATCTTTTATTACCATATTGCTTACTTTTTTTGTGGAAAAAGTCTCCAATATCTGTGTCTTATTTCATATTTTTATTTTATGTTTTATTTTTGAACGACAACAAGAACAAAAATGTTAAACACATGTGCAAAACTATATCTATTCACTAGCACTTCATATTATACGTTTTAAAACAATTATAACATAACGTTTACACTGACCACCACAATGTTACCTCATCAATAGGTAATGCTGAGAGAGAGAGAGAGAATTAAACTTATATCTCTCTGTCTACATAGTAATATGTGTATAGAGGAGGGATATAAAATACATTTATATATATATATATATATATATATATATATATATATATATATATATATATATTATATATTATATATAAATATAGATATATAAATATAAAATATGATGTTTTCTCTTTCTCTGTTAAAACCTCCCCAAAGGACTTACGAGATTTGTTCCTGACAGCGGCGAATTATATAAAAAATTAATTTAACCTCTGTATGTTATATTATTTAACGGATTATGATTACTTAAAAATTTTCAAGTGGGCCAAAAAATTTCGGGGGCTATGGCCCCCCGGGGCCCCCCTGGATTACGCCACTATTATATATATATATATATATATATAATATATATATATATATATATAAATATTATATATTATATATATATATATATATATATATATATATATATATATATATATATATATATATATATATATATATATATATATATATTATATATATATATATTTAATATAATTATATATATATATATATTAATATTATATATATATTAATATATAATATATATAATATATATATAAAAATATATATATTTATAACAGTTCGATGAACTACTTACGTAGGTTATTTTTAGGATTTAATACTTGCCCTAGGTGTAATTACAGTTAAATAGATACATTGGCAGTTGGGCGAAAACCCTGCATGTTATAAGAGGATTTTTTATGAGTAAAACTTTATGCTAATTAAAATCCCGAATATAATTGCGATAGCTCGAGCATCTTCAATTTTTTAATTACAGCATAAAGTTTTACTCATAAAAAAATCCCCTTAATAAACATACAAATGTTTCCCAACACTGCAATACTAATTTAATCATGTATTTATATATAGAAATATATAAATAAATATATATATATTATATATTTATATATATATATATATATATTATATATATAAAGATATATATATATATATATATATATATATATATATATATATATATAATAGATATATATATATATATATATAATATATATATATATATATATATATATATATATATATATATATATATATATATATATATATATATATATATATATATATATATATATATATATATATATATATATATATATATATATATATATATATATATATATATATATATATAGACTGAGATACTCAAGCCCTTTATTTAATCATAATAAATCTTAATCAGTGTGTGAGAATGAAAGATATGTCACTTTGTCATTTATTAAACAATTAAAATATGCAATATGAAATTCAACAATTAGCAATGATTAGTGCCGTCAAAGGGGCAATATATAAGCATATAATTTAACTAAATAATTCTCGTAAATTATAGCAATGTCAATATATAAACCCTGACACTATTTTATAACAACTTCTCACTTGGGAAGTCCGCTAAACAGTCCTGTCTTTAGTTTGGCTTTTGCTCCTTTCGGATTCAAACCAATTACATTTGAATCTATTGGCCCCTCCTACTAAAGGGGGGTACGGGTGCCCCAACTGTTTCTCGTATGCTAAAGTCATCTCTTAGTTACAACGGTTATTTCAAATCAGCTCACCAATGACTGTTATAGGTGTACACTTGAGGTATGTAAGTCAGCCTCGTACATAGGTGTACACACTCTATGACATACATGCTAATGTCTTACATGACCGTCCCTAATAACCTTTATTACCTCTGCATAGTTGGTGACCTTGGAGATAGAAGAGATGGATGGTTTATAATCAGTTGTGAAGAAACTGATTATCACTTCATCCATATCTTTCATACTCATCTTCTAAGTTTTACAACAATTTTAAAGGAAAGAGGAGTAAGAATAGATGAAATTACTACTCGAGAAAGGGTAAAGAACAACAATATATGATTCAATAATACACCTTAACAAATTTTCAATCTGTTCTCGCATTAATTACCATATGATCGTCTCTAACTCTCTCTTCAAGAGACAGTCATCATATATTTCTCACCTCACTTTCTCTTTTTTTCCATTTACTCTTTTTCAGATCTTTCATTAGGAGGAGATTTAACAAGATTATAATATATTTTCACATTTCGGAGGTTCTCCTTTACAACTTTATCTCCTTTTATCAAATGAACATTGTTGTTTGTTATTTTTACCACACGGTAGGGCCCATGGTATTTTGGTTGAAGTTTATCAGTATTGTACTGTTGATTTTTAACTAACATATATTTTGCCTCTTTCAAATTCTTGGGCATAAAGATGTTTCTATTCCGTAGATTTGTTCTATTTGAGAGCGGTTTAGCTATCAATCCTGCGAGTTTTTCAATGTAATTATCATATGCATAGACAGGGGCCTATCTGGCACTTCTGCATTTATTAAACCACCAGGCATATTAACATTCTGTCCAAATAAGATCTGACTGGGACTTATACCACTTTCTGAGATTGGTGCCTGTCGAATAGCGAAGAGTGCGAAGGGAGGACATCTAACCATCTTTGGCCTTTCATCTCTGGCTCTATCAGCCATGCCCTTATGCAACTTAACAGGGTTTTGTGAAAGATTTCACATTTCCCATTTGAAAAAGGTGAATAGCTTGCTGTGGTAAAATGAGAGGTGCTAATTAGCAAGCACACACTCTGAAATAAGTGGTAGGTCCAGTTCGCTCCCTTATCCGTCACCAGATTGTCAGGCACACCCGTGAAGGGGAATATTTCATGGATTAACACTTTTAATGTCGTTTCTTTTGTTATATCTTTGATGGGGAACACCCATACATAGTGACTATACCTATCGACGAGGGTCAGCAAGTACTTATAACCACTGCATGGACTCATCTTGAGTATATCTGCATTCAATGTTTCGAACTTGTAGCTGACTTCTTTGTATTTACCAAAAGCAGGGTTTATTTTTCTTCCCACTTTACTGATTTGGCACTGATGACAACTCCTCACAATATTTTTAACCCTTTTATGCATGCTTTGGAAAACAAATTCGGCCTTTAGTGCGGTTAGACAGCGGTTAATCCCTAAATGACCTTGCAGGTGTGTCATTTTTATTATCTCATCAATAAAATCTTCAGGTAATATTATCCTGGCATAATTTAAAGATATATCAACATATAATTCTATGTCGTTCTTCTCATACCAGAACTTCTGTTTCACAATAGTGAGTGAGCTTTTATCATTATCTAGTAGTAATGTTTTTATGTATATATCATTCTGTTGTTTATCACTAATATCTTTATAATTGATTTTTTTCTGAAATCTTTTATAATCTCTTTGTGGGTTTTACTGCAGCCGGTAACTAAATTAACAGTCTTTATATTAGTCAAATTTTCATCTATTTTAAGCTCGGCTTTCTGACCGTTGAGTTGTTTGTTCCACTTTTCTAACAACTCTGTTTCTATTGTTAAGCGCTCTTTAATTTGAATTTTTGTTTCTCAGCATTTAAATCCTTTCGCTGTTCGGAATGCGAAGCATTTGAAAAAGGTTTATCTGTGGTATTTAAAGAGACCAAATTTATTTCTTTCTCACGGTTTATGGCTTCGGCGTGAGCGGTTGTATCGTAAAAATTCCTTTCAAGTTGTCCCTTTAACTCATTTTGGTTGGATACAAGCTTCGTAGTATTCTGTGATTCATTCACGTCTTCCACAAATTCGTGTTTTTCCGCTGGCCTCTGATTGGATACTACGCCTTTCGAGGAACCAATAAAGTTTTCCGTTTCTGTATCACGGGCGCTGTGATTGGCTGAGAGGATTTGTAGCTCCTCCCCTTTTTTGGTTCCAATTGTTACTTCATTATTTTGCATCGTATTTTCATTAACAATATTGTTTTGCAATAAGTAATCTGCTAATGGATTAATCTTACTGGTAATTAGTTTCTATGTTACCTGATAGTTACTTAACAAGTTCAGTTAATGAATCTCCCTTACATTTTGGTTATTTGAGTCATTTATCCGATTGTATTTTGATATCAATTCACGAGATTGAGTATGAATATTAATCTCGCGTCCTACTAAGTGGTATCCATATTTTCTTAATAATTTATTTAGACAGACTAATAATTTGTTTGTATGATCATTTTTTTGTTCGGTGGGTGATAAAACACTACTGAAGAAAGGGAGGGGGCATCTTTCTCCCCATTTGCCATTATGACTCCTGCTGCGGCTACTGATGTGGCGTGAATGAGGATTTTGATCGGACCTGACGTGGTGGGATATATTAAGGTGCAGGCATGCTTTATAGCTTGTTTGGCATCTAAGAATGCCTTTTCTGCCGGTGCATTCCACTGTATTCTTCGTCGTGAATACGGCTTGCCGCGTAAGTATGTAGTAAGCAGCGCTATGGCATCCTAAAGCACAAAAGCGAGGACTCCAGCTTGTTATCTGTTAATAAATCCCCATCCTCCCGAGGACACGCTCTCAGTTCCCCCCTTAATTGTTGTGGCAATTATTAATTAAAAGAACAGGTATATCAAAAGGTGTTTAGTTTTCTATTTCTTTATTAATATCCCTTCTTGTTATTGTTTTGGTCACAGAGCAATATAAGATAATTTTTAATATTATATAACAAACATGGATATTGTCATTGACAAAACTCAAATAAATTTTATGTAATTGCTTGATTCCAAATCATTAAATAAGTTTCTAGCATGTACATGTGGGCGTGATTTATACCTTGTAGGAGGATATTCATCATCATTTGAAAAATGAATGGTGGGCTCACAAATCCCATAGTTAAGCAGGTATATATGTAGGTCTCCAAATTACAGGATATAGTAAAGTATTTTTCGCTTTCAGCTGCCAGGGGATGGAAATAGGAAGGACTTTAGTCATATATTACTATATATATATATATATTATATATATACTATATTATATATATAATATACATATATATATACTATACTATATATATTATATATATATATTATATTATATATATATACTATATATATATATATTGTATTATTAAATAATACCGTGTAAAGTACTTGCTGTCTTGCAACATGAATATTGCATCTTGCCAAATTCAGAGACATCCTAAAGCTATCAGACTTCGCATCTTTTTTAACTTCTCTTAAAGTCCGAATCAATCCTTTACTTGTTGTTTCTTTGTGTAGGACTGGGACACTTGGGAAAGGCCCAAGGTGAGGATTTTCCTTTTTATCAGTCCCGTTGCAAAGTTAATTATTATAAACCTTTGATCCTAGTTTCGTCAAGAATGAAAAGATTATTCACTTTGTCATTTATTAAAACAATTAAGAATATTCAATATGAAATTTCAAAAACCAATTAAGCACATGATTAGATAGCCGCCAAATTATATAAGATATAATTAATTAAATATAACTCATTCGAAATTTAGCAATGTCATATATAAAAACTCCCTAATCTCAACCAACCTGACCACTATTTAATTACAAACTTTTCACTTGGGAAGTCCGCTAAACAGTCCAATGTTCCTTTTTAAGTCTTGGCTTTAGTCTCCTATCGTGAGATTTAAAACCAATTACTGAATCTATAAAGGTCCTCCTACTATAATAGGTACGGTGAGTTCGTTAACTGTTAATTCGTAATGGCTAAAGTCAGCTTATTATCCGGTTATTTCAAATTCAGTTCACCAATTGACTGTTATAGTGTGTACAACTTGAGGTTATGTCCACAGCTTACGCTCCGTCACATAGGTGTACACACACTCTTTGACATACATGATAATGCTTTAACCTTTGTTCTCTCTAACTTTAATCTTTATTCTCTCTGACTTTAACGTTAAATATAAATTAGTTACCCATTTACATATAATAAATATTTATAGATATATTATAACTACCATATATACTAATTTATAATAACTATATAAAATAAACTATATAATATATATATATATCCATATAGATTCGGCTACTATATATGGAACGAAGTTATAATGAAAAGACCTAAGCTAACTAACATTGATTATATTAATAAACTCATAGTCTTCTAACGTTTCGATGACCACAAATGTGCTATTCATCCTTACTAGAAAAGACAATCAACTCTTAAAATAGCCACCACATAACAATAACACCATCAACTAAATAATATTTATTTTTTAATAATATATTATATTAATAATATAATATACATATATAGAATAATAATATATAAATTATATAATATAATAATTTAATAATTAACAGGGGCAACTCGACAATAATAATAATATAAAGAATAATAAATTAATATTAATATATACAATTAATTCCTCGAAAAATAACCTTCGGGATTAAAATAAAAAATAAGTTAACATAAATATATCTTTATGGAAACTAATCGACAGTTGTGAGACAATACTATTTTTAGTTAAATTAATAAAGGAGTGGAAATCATAAGGAATTAACTAAAATTTTTTCTTTTCATAATACCAGTTATCCTTAATATTATTTATATTATATGTCGGTATTTATCATAGCAATTAAATAAAACAAATCAACTGGCATCACGATAAACTACAAAATAAATACCAAACATAAATCTATATGCATGAACACGGAAAATATCAACTAATACAAATACATATATTATTATGACATAATATCAATCAGCAATAACTAACATATAGTGAATTAATGACATATTAGTCAATGGATATAAAATTATCTATCAATGTCAAATAAAAGTTACATACACTTAAATCCAAATTCATTCTTTAGACTCAAAATATAACAATATTACGTAATTTCTACCCAACACTCCGAGAGCAACAGGCTAATCAAGATTAAGTAATGCTGCGAAAAATTATTTAATATTATTTATAAAAATAAATATACTAAAAGCTAACGATGGGTAAATATTCTGAATTTATAGAAAGCTTATCATAAAGTATGATAAGTTATAAGACCCATCTGTCGATATTATATGAGGAGAATTTGTACCTCCACGGAACTCATGACATCAAATCATTCAGACATCAGTGTAACCTTGGTTCTTTTCGCGAATTTGTGCCAAATATAGAGAAGTTAGACGAAGAACAGCTGCACTCGATTATAATATAGAGAATAGTTGATCTCATTCTAATCAACTAGCCAGGAATTGACCAGAGCTAGTGACGCAAAAAAGATTATGGCATGATGACAGCGGTTTGGATCCATCGAACCACGTTCGAATAAAGTTCCTTGCTGTTGCTCGTTCGAGATGGTTTAGTGTTCGTTTCATCTATTCACTCATAGCCATAATATATATACATTCGCTAATTCACTACGTGAACCTATTCTATCGATATATACTCATTACTACAATCGACCTTATAATTCTATATATATACTTTATATATACCAGCTTTAGATAATTATATTTATATTAAAGGTGATATAATAATAATAATAATCATATATTATTATAGTAATAAATTATTTAATATATTTCTACATATATATAATTAATCATAATAATTAATTTACTTATATAATTATATATAATCATATATAATTTACTAAATATATAAAGATATTATATAAGCTATATATTTATTATATATAAATATATATTAGTGATTTAAAATATAATGTTTAAAAAAAAAAATTAGTTTAGGTTAATCATCGACATGATCTTATTAAGATGCATGTAATTTACTGCCAGAAGAATTTAAATATTATTATTTATTAAATATTTAGCACTCCTCAAAGGGTATTGAAATATATTAGTGACTAGTTTCCAAAATTTAAAGATTCATATAGCTCATATACGGTTTAATATTATATATATATATATTAATTAATATATATTATATTAATAAATAATATTACTATATTATATTATATATATATATATAATTATAATACCTTAAAATATCTATTTACGAATCTTAACGTTCCTAACTGGGATAGATTAATGTGATCTTCTTTATATATATTATATATATATATATATATATATATATATATATATATAATAATATATAAATATTAATTCAAATAGAATATAATTATATATATATAAAAATATATATATATAATATTATAATAATATAATATATAATATATATATATATACAATATAAAATTATATATTACTATAATTAATTATAATATATTATATAGATATATATATATATATATATATATATATATTTATAAAATATATAATATATATATTATATATATATTAAATAATATTATATATATATATATATTATATATTATATATATTTATAATAACTATATATTATATATATATACTATGTGTATATAATATGATATTATTAAAATGAAACTAATATTATAATATATATAGATTTAAACATATATATATTTACTTATATATTATTTATTAAACTCTGAAAAGTAAATATCTTTTCTTCTTCGATATTTTTAAAAACAAGGAGGATTAGCGAGCAAACATTTATATATTATTAATTTATTTTTCCATTATAATTTTATTTAATAAGTATTTTATATACTTATTTTTTTAGATATAGTGTCATATATATATAATGTTATATAAAAAAAATTCAGTATATAAGGTGCCGAAAGTGGGTTATCGTATTATGTGATTGCATTTATTTGACTCACTGCTGTCGTGAGAAAAAATTTATTTCTCATGATCTATATATAGAGTCTAGATTATAATAGGCGATCTAAGAAGGGTTGTGATATTGAGAGAGTTATTTAGTGACTAGTCCAAATATAAAGTATATTTTTTATTATAGACCACCTCAAATTTAACCGGATATATATATAGATATACTAATCATATAAATATTAAATATATTATATAATTATATTGATAGTATATATATATGTGTATAAAAGAAAAAAAACTAACTTATATGATACTATATTATATAGAAAATACTTGGTTAAACAAATCACAAAATCGCTACTAGTTATATAATATACTAATAAAATAATTGCTATCATTATATTTTTTATTTTGATAACTAATAGTTATCGACTGTTATAATGATTAAAGAATATAATATCCGAGATAATGTCCGTAGTTACTTCTTGGCTTATTCATCATGGGCATAAAGTAACTTTATCTACTTTCTCATACGGTGATTGTTGAAACAATTTTTACTATATCTCTCTCCAGTGCTTATCCGTCCTGGTAGATAGTTACTGGCCTTTTTCTGAATCAACTCCTATAGTGAACTACTAAAGCACGCCAAATAATCACCAAAAATAAATATTGACTATTTTGATAATTCGTTCACAGCTATTTAGGTTCAAGTGCGCCTTTTGCCATTTGCGCAAGAAATATCAGTATATTTGGCTTTTGCATAATACACAACATTGTCTATGAGTATAACATTAATGTAAAAGAGCGCAATAAGAGCCAAAAATTTAGCTCCGCATATATTAAATAATTTTCACCGGCGCTTCATATAATCACACATACTCACATATATATATAAAGTATATATATATATATATATACGAATTCAACATATATAATAGATTATTATAATTGAGACTTAATATATATAAATATTTATTCTCTCATTTAATTTTATCTTTTATTTGTAAATAAAATATCTTTTTCTCCTATTGTAATATGCCATAACTATAGACAATTTTGAGGGTCCACCTTAGACAGTATATATAATAATATATTTGAAACGTGAGCGTATGTGTTTGTCCACATAAACGTAACGCATGGACTAAAGAAATAAAACGCGAGAAATGTTCCTGTAAATGATTACTCAAAGGCCATGCGCTCTTCCACATCCACACATAACGGAATAGGGAGATCAATAAAGACGCACTCGACAGAGGGAAAATTACTAGTAGAACACTCGAGTAAGGTAAACATAATGTATTGATAAGATACCACTGGCTCATCTTACACCTCACCGCAGGATGTAGTATTGATAAAAAATCAACCCCTTAAGTATATTTCACTTTGCTGGATTGAACCAGGTCCCTAGCAAGATGAACGCCGTAGTCGCTTTGTACCACTACGATCACGATGAGATAAAAGCAAGAAGCTAGTGAAGAAATTACTAAGATATTTGTGTTACATTTGTGTTAAGCGGTGATAAACATTATTTAGATGACCTTTTTTGTGTTATATATATTAATCAAAAACATCATTAAAAGGATTATTATTAAAAGGGGAAAAAAGAATTGCACCAAACACTCGGTAGAATTAGTCGTCGACGTTATCCACGAGATCTTTCACCGAGTTTGTGGAGAATGAAATTTGTACTTGCAGTGTATGATGCTGCCTTGTACTTACCATGATAAAAGAAATATCATGCACATAGACTGGACTTCGCTCAGCGCTTTGACCCAATATCTTTTTTATAATTTTGGTCTGTCAAGTGCAAGAATGGAGAGACATTTATAAGGTAGTTATTATCGTCTGTAGCATAAGAGAGATAGACAACAGGATAATTGGAGTTAGATGTCTCGAGAATATTATATTATAAAAAAAAAACCTTCAATTTTGACATATAATAAATACATGAAGTTATATTAATATCACACCAAATCCATTGGATTCGTAAGAACTTACCCGATGCTTTTTTATTACAATTATTTCTATTATCACATACTGAAACATATAATTATCGCTATGTTGTATTAATGAAAAAAGGAGCTTTATAGATTTAGTAACTTATTTTTTAAGAAGTAACATCCTTCTTTTGCAGAGAGGTGAGCTGTTACTGCAATTTAAGCGCACGGGGTCAAAAGCTGGTCCGGAGGCTGCTCTAACAGACAAGATGAGGACGCCAGCAAAAAGCGTTTGACCAATCATATCTCCAGTCTATGTCGTGATAAAATATTTAAAACGGTAATAGAGTTTCTTGAGTTGCTTATATTAATATAAGTATATTTTATTTTAAGTACAGTTTAACTATAAGTGTTTTAAGATATAGTTTCACTATATTAAAACAGGTGTAAAAAAAGACTAACTAAGTAGACAGTTCATACATTAAAATTTTTGAATTTGAAATTACCAAGTTTCATTTGTCATTAATTTCATAAAATATCACATTAAATATTTTTGGCTTCTGTAATTTCTGCTACATGATTTGGAATATTAACATATTAGTTGATTATTTGCTGGAATTTTCCTGTTCCTACCTTGAACTCTCATCTCCAGAGAAGAATAAGAGACTGAAGGTATTTCTTTGTATTATATATGACATAATAGGGTTAAGAGCTGAATTTTTAATACCTACCATATACAGTAAAGGTCAGTGATGTGGCCACAACCGCAGACAGCTGGACTGGGAACAAAAACAGGAGTTTTAACTGAGGATGAAAGTCACTGGATTAAATTGAATTTACTTTGGAAGAAAGAGAAAGGGCTGTCCTGCCTGTACGGAGGAAGCTATTTGTTACTCAGGACTAGTACAATCCTACAACAATATTACGGAATAATTCATCAACATTTGAATTGAAATATATTAAAACACGTAGATGCTGAAAAAAATATAACTCCAAATTAAAAGGAAACAACTAAATTAAAAAAAAATCATTCTTT
>JABUQX010029410.1:2500-15000 GCA_015478945.1 Trachelipus rathkii | reverse complement strand
TTCACGACCGCATGGTTGAGAAGTAATATTGCTAAAGATTGCTTAATATTTTTTTTTTTATTTTGCTTGCAGCAGAAGAACAAGCATTATAAGAGTTCCCACATGTCGTATATTGCAAATGTTAGTATAAATAATAAAAGAGAAAGGAATAATAATAAACTAAAATTATGATATTTAAATAATAGTTAGTTATTAAGATATAGATATAATTATAAAGAGAACATAAGTAATATTGTTTTAAATATTTATATAAAAATAATAATATAGAAATGAAAAATGAAAGGTATCTCAATCATTTATTTACTCATAAAATTAAAAAGAGCTATATTAAACAGAGCCAATTATTATTATCTTTTTTATTTAAAGACTATATTTAACTATTAATATAAATTCTAAATTGATTAAATCTATATTAAAAAAAATATAACATATGTTTATATAATTATTTAAGTTTTTACAATTATGATAAATTTATTATATATCTATAGATGTATATATTATATACTATATAAAATATATATATTTATCTAAAAAACTTAAAATTATGCTATTATGATGGTGGTCTAAAATATAATTTACTGAAAATTATTAACATGTCGCAAGTGGAGTTAATATTTTTTTTTTAACTTTGAGGGTATATTTAAGGAATTATAAATATTTTTTAATATTTTATATTGGAGTGCTATGAAAAATTATCAATTTTCCGAAATGGATAAATATAATTAATTAAATCATAGTTTCTTCTTATATCGAAAAATAAGAATATGAGATGTATATAAATTATGATTTCATTTAATAATATAAATAATAATAATAATAATATAGGTAAAATCGAAAAAAGGACTAAAAAAGAGATAAAAATATTTTATTAAACTTTCTCAGTTCCAAGCCCTTTCACAACAATAGGAGTAAATAATAAATATGTAGAGTTGGAAGTACAAAGGATATTAGACAGCCTTTTAATAGAAATTAAAGAAGTGAAAAGGTTAGTTGATAAAAAACAACAATTCATTTATGAAAAAGAATGTAGAGAATTATTGAACAATAATAAAAATAATGTTGACATGCAATCAACAGCAACGGTATTTGAAAAGGAAGAGACTGCAAAAACTGTAAAGAAAGATGCAAAACTAGAGACTAGAATAATTGAGAGAAAGCTATTCACAGTTAAAGCAGCTGTAAAAGAAGAAATTTCTTCAACAGTATGTAGCAAACAAATAGACATAAAAGTGGAAAATATAACCACTTCTGTTGTTAAAATAAAAGATGTAGAGGCAATAGGCATACTTTCAAATAAATTTCCAATAAGTAAAGTTAGTAGTACGAATTCTAATAAAGAAAATATAGAGAAGAATAAGTACAAAAAAGCGGATTTTAAAAGTAATCCGCATTCACTTGTTGAGAAATTTACTACGGAAGATGTTTTAAATGCTTCTAAACTTAAGTCAATGACGGGCACCCTGAGCATATCTAAAGCGAATTTTAAAAGTAATTCGTAAAGGCCTTGTCAAGAAACAAAAGGCTGTCTAAAGTGAAAAAAAACTAGAAGTTATATGATAGTCCTCTACCAAAGGTCCAAAGTTCTAAAACTGAAAATGAGAACCCAAAATATGATTGTGAAGATTATAAAAGTGAGTTAAAACCATTAGATTTAAGAACACAAAAACGCTGAGAAGTTTGTAAGTTGACAAAAACCAAAGTAAGATAAAAAACCTAAGTTGTATTTTTAAAACAAAAAAAGCATCCAAAGTTGATGTAAAAAGGCAAAGAAAGCAATTAATAAACGTTTGTGAACCAAAAGTTGCTCAATAAGTGAAACAAGAAGAAGAAAGTTACACTTTACACACTCTAAAAACAAAGAAAGACTTTTTAAGTATAGTTAAGATTAGAGTAAAAAGATAAAATGTGATGATTTCCACGAAGTATTTATTTGTTTCTTTTTTTCTCAAAAGATAGAAAAATATCACTTTTAATATACTAAAAACCCAGAAACAAGATCCTCTCTATACTAGAAGATTATAAATATAAGTAAGTTGTTAAATCATGCATTCAACGAAAGAGAATTGACAAATTTGATGATATTTTGTTTAAGTAACTATAGTGAAAAAACCAGAGGAACAACTTTCATATTTCTTCCTTTTATATATATTATTGTGATATCAGAGTATAGAGGGGAAATCCTAAAATTTAATAAAGCTTTCCAAAATACGGGGAATGTTAATGTTTATTTAACCATTTAGAAACTTTTTCCTGATAGAAAGTTGCTCAAGTAGTATGTACAATACTATACGAAAATGGCGCATGAGGTAAAGGAAATAAACAGTAGAGAGTGTATTTCATCACTTGACCAATTCATGATGGCAAAGCGTATAGGTTTAAAAGAGCGTTAATATTATATACAAAGTTAAAAGAAACTCCATTATGAGTAATAGTTAAATTACAACGGAACAGGTATAAAGATTTAAGCCGAAGGTATAAGAGTGTCGTGATTCAGAGTACTTTAACCCACTTTATAATAAGCTGATACTTTATACTCAAATCATAGTGAAAAATATCATAACAGCCGATTGCACATTGTTGTAAAAAGACGTGTAAAATGTTATATATCGTAGTCTATAAAACATTTTATATGATATATTAATTATGCTGATTTATATAAATTTATAGAAGTGTAAATATAATAAGTAATTGCTTTAAATATGATTTCAGGAAGACAGTCCAACCAATAAAATTGGCATATACAAAATTAATAAGTTTCGATGATAGACACATATCACATACATACCTTTACCCTACAGGCCTGACACTTGTCTACAACTCTTGGAGAACCGGTTCATATGTCTGTGGAATTTGTGAATGAGAATAAGTACTATACGGCATTTGATACGACAATAATCTATATTACTTACGGTAGAATGAAGAATCAATAGTCCACCAGATATATAGATGAATTATACATTAATAGATAGTATTTGTATAGTATATAAATATATATATCAATAATTGATATATATAGGTATATATATAGTTAAAAATCTATATACTATATATATATATATATATACCACTATATATTTCACATACTTTCATATATACTATATATACTATATATACTAAACTATGTAACTATATTACTGTAACTAAATGTATATTAACACTATAATAGTCATAATATATACTTATATAATAAGATTACTGCATGAGTTAAATTAGTTGCACAAACATCAAATTAAGCGTACTAAGTATATACTACATATAGTAGTAGTATATAATATAATATATATATAATGACTACTATACTATAGATAATGTAGATGCTATATATATATACTATATATATATAATGATATAGATAATGTAGATATAAGTAGTAATATATTATAAAGTAGATGTAGTATATATATATATATTAGTTTATAGATATACCAGTATTATACAGTTATATATAATATTTCAATATACATTTATAAATTAACATAATAGTCTATTCACAGACTACACTGGAGCATAATATGAGCAATATGAGACACTTAAAAAAAGATTTGGAAGCGTTCTTGAGTTCACCACATTTTAAATATTAATCAACGAAACTCGTGAAAGAGAATCGCATGTATACAGCGACGACCACTCTGCAAGAAGAGTAAGAAGTTATGTTGGGACAAATTCTTGGGATAGATGGGCTTGCAGTAAATTTGTTCACACACGTACTAAGTACCGCCCTCTCACTCAAAACCAGTTTCGCTGTGAAATAAACCAGGATCTCGATGAGGCGCTTGAACTAGGTCTCATAAATAAAAAGATATTAAATAATCTCTATATTATACCCATAACTCTCACGAGCGTCCGTGGAAGTAGCTGTGTTTAGATCAAGTGTCTCTACCTTTCTTAAGTGAACACCCTTTAGAAGAGTGCAGCTACGTCCAAAGCAATATATTTGAAAAGGTGTATATTTTTGTCAGTAAATGTAATACGATATAGTAAATGACAGAGGAAGAGAGGAGAAAGATCACAAGAACAGTTGATACTAAGATGAAAAACATCTTTACTCATTGCTATAGGATGCGTATATATATATTCTTGTTCTTTCAAAAAAAATATTATAAAATAAATTATCTTAATACTTGCAGCATTATATACTAGATATACTGATTTATAATTTTTTGCCCTTTTATAATTGCGCTTTGAGCTCTAAAGAGATGAACATTGTTATACATGGATTAGTACTCAAGAGCTTTGCGCTTGCGAGAGAAACAGCTGAACACTCTTATGTTTGAAATTGGGGCCTTGCGACTGAGGACTCAAGGTTGTTCCACTCTTGACCGTAGCTTTTAGATGCGTATCGGGCTTCTCTAAAGATGTTAAAAATCTGTTGCGCGACCCCACCTCATGATAACACCCCTATAAAACCACTCTTATCTAGTAATCATTACTTGCAAGGTATATATATCTATTATTGTACTAAAGTAATGAGGTATATATACCTATACTCAGAACATAATGTGATATATATGTGAATCAGCCGTAAGCTACCATATGATCATTTACTCATAGTATTATATTACTATATATATACATAGTATAAAATATAATATATATTACATTATAATATATGTATATTAATGAGATTAATATAAAATATAATTAAAAACTCTTATCATATATTATCTTACATCATGTGATAATTAAGGTTTAAAGTTAAGCGATATTATTATATAAATAATAATCACATTAATCGATCAAGAGATAGATGAAATAAGTGAGAATGTTATGAATATATATTATACGTATATATATATATAATTATATATATACATAATAATATATAATTAATTGCCTCTCTGTCGACTGTAAATCTACAAAAGTGAATGAAGAAACTCACTCTGGTGAAAAATAATAAAGGAAACACCTTATATATATTATTTAAATATAATAGTATCATTTATCTTCCTTTTATTTTACCCAAGAACGGGGATAGAGAGTGCCAGAACATGCATCGGAGACAAAGTGAAGTTGTAGGAACTGAATATGCCACTCAAGTGCTGGAAAAGAGAGAGACCTCAGCGCTTCTAACCCGAGATCCCTCTATGTACCCATATATTGATGTAGTCGTTTCGCAGTCAGATCCACCCTAGGCTTTCACGGGACCGACGACACACCCCTCACTACTGGCATATCGGTCAACCAAGTGCTGAGGGTTCATCCCTGGTGCTCGAAGAGTAGCTGAACCAGTCACATCAACACAACCTGCAGCAATAAATATGATAGCTTATGTGGATGGAAGAAATATGTGGAAATTGTTTCCATATGATATTCCACAATTATGAGAAAGAGACACATTGGCCGCTCACATCACTGGTAGTATTATGGGATATTATCATTAATCAAGTTGGTAAAGAGTATTCTATATCATTCGCTTCAGGGCACTTGTAACACTACATCAGGATGTGAATTCTATAATACTATCTTCATATTAAACTATAAGTATGGAAAATCTGAACAGAACCAGGTATATCAGGAATCGATGGTAAGAACGATTCATCAATTTTCAATGATGTGAATAAATTTAAAGATATGTAAGTCACAAAGTTAGAAAGACATAAAAGCAAAATATAAAAAACTTGCTTTATTTTTATTCTACGAAGGCTCTTTTAGTTTTTCTTTTCCTTCAGTGCTTCACACCCATTGCTTGACTTTTATCAGAGTATACATATCAAGAAAAAAATGCATAAAAGATTTATAGCTAGAATGCTCTCACTCAGGTACCACAAACTCGATTCTAAATATATATTTAAGGAGGACATTTGCTACATTGTCTATCATATCATAATGAATAACTTCTTAATATTTCTCACGGAAATGCATCCCACAAATTTCGATTAATATAAGGAATGAATTTGCTACATCTGCTGCTGCTGACACCATAGGTTAACATACAATAGATAAAGTCATAAATACGTGATAGCATCACATATTAATACGTGCGTATGGATTTATCCTTGTGTCTCCAAAAGCGAATACTGATTCTCAAAATAGATTAGACTATGTTAAACACACGAAGATGAGAATATATATACAAACTCTAATTTGAACACTATCTTAGCCCACTAAGTGATTATAGCAAACCTGATTACTGATAAATCTTATAACATCTGATAAGGATCTCTTCCTAGAAGATAAGAGCAAGCTCAGATAAAATCTTAATATTGTAGTAGTAAATTTCTTTTTATCTAGTTCTAAAGATATTAATGTATAAATGTAATAAAACAAATGAGATGACAATGACAGAAAGACAAATAAGAATTACAATAAATAATTTGATTCATAGACGTAAGGCCAGATGACATTCATTTAGAGCAAACACGATAGCACCATTTACTCACGCTTCACATTAGGATTCTCCACATAGATGTTAAAGAACAGATATGACAAAACACATAGTCATTATAGTGATGACCCCATTTTTCATCCAGACTAAGATTAAAAAAACGTAGATAGGAGCTTCAGAACAATAGACTTATAGAACAATTAGGGCGCTTCATACAAAAACTGGCAAAAACTAAAAAAAAATTTATAGAATTATCACATTGAAGTATAAGTGACATTTAGAACAGAAACTAGCCAAAAGAGATAAAGTTATTATGGCAAGACAATATTTTGAAGAAAAAACACAAGAAAAGATGACACATAAGAAAAAAAACAACCGTGATGAAACGGGAGAAAAATGAGAAATGGAATAAAAAAGAAACTATGGAAAAAGTAGAATAATTGATATTCTATGCAGAAAGACAGGTATTTATGGGTGAGACAGATATGCAAGCAAAAAGTAAATCATACTATGAAAGTTCTGATTCAAATACCAGATTTTACAGGTTTACAGTCTGAAACAGTGTGCAAAGAGGACGAATATAGTTAATCATCATGAAATGTAGGACTTAGCTGTAATTTACTTAGTGTATGTATCTCAGAGAGCAAACGAGCAATCAAATCCAACTTTTCTCTACATTCTGTCATTTCATTATGTAACGCCAAATATATTATGTGTATTTCAGCCCACATATTGTTGATATCTACTATCTTACCTTCTATCATGTAGAGAAATAACCTAAATAAAATTATAGTATAATTATTGCCAGCAGAACTACAAACAAGCTAAACGATCACACTTTTCAGGAGATTCTTATATAATTCATCAATTTCCATTCAAAAGAATATGGATATATTATTGTATGAGGCTAGTATTTGAATATCTATGATCACTAATATATAGTGTATTGTAATGTATTGCGATAATACTAAAAAAGTTGCTCTACAGGTTTTGAAACTGTATGCCACTTAAGCTTGTATCGATGGAATAGCAATGTAATTATAGACAGACTCTTAATGTCGCAAATTCCGGCTGACCTGAAAGTGTGGAAAGTATAATGCATAATAGCTTATCTTAGAGATTACCTCATTGACACAAATCTAGGTTCAGAACATAAATAAGATCATTTATTAACTATAAATTTTACCTGTTTAAGACTGTAGGTACATTTGAGATCCAATAATGACTATAGACGTGGAAGTGATCTACTAAGAGACATGTTTTGGAACTTGAGTATTCTTGGTATGTATTGACCATGTGGGATAGTGATGTTAAATGAAAAATGAGAATAATTGCTTCATTCATTTACCATTGAAGGAACTCAGGAATCGACCTGATAACTTACTTTATCTGAAATATATGAACTACGACAGATATATTCTCTAAGAAGTACATAGCTCCTTATTACGGCAGCTTTTTCTTATAGACATTAATAGTCACGAGATCCTTTATTAATTTCTGTCGTCATTTGATTGTTCAGCAAAGGGATAAGTCATAATAAAATATAACCCAGATTTATGTACATATGATTCGTAGTCACACACAGAGACATGGTCACTATGAAGGAATTTTCCCGATTCTGATTTCTATATTGTATTCATAACATTCACATATTATAGCATGGAATATGACACCAAACTATAGCAAAAGAGGTTATTATACAATTTTTTTAGTGTCAATATGAATGTATTTTATGTTTTGTCGCGCTAGTGAATTGACTTTTCGGAAACAAACTATATTTTTCCCCAAGACGTGAACATAACATTGAAATCACATCAACTTTCTTACAAGCTATTTGACACAATGTTCAGGTTTTGGGGGAACGATCGAATGATAAATAACTTTTATGTGTACCAATAGAACTCAAATTGATTTTGATTCACTAAGAGATAAGCAAGAGAAGTTATTGTGGATAGGAGAAGACTAAAATTTGTGGATAGACAATGCCCTCGAAATAGTATTCTTCTCTTTTTAATCGGATGAGGTAAGAAGTCAAAATCACGCACGAACTGTACTTGGTCAAATAGGTACGGAAAGTTTGAGTTTCACCAATCACAAGTTTAGTTATATATATACGAATGATTTCCGATACCTGTTTATCTGTATATTTGTTAACTTGTTCATACATTTTTTATCACTTATAAAATTCATTTTGTATTATATATTAAACAGTTGATAAAATGTATTATTAATTATAAGATAATCAACCGAGTACTCTCCGGAATTGATTTGTACCATTGTGCTAAAAAGCTAATAATGATGAACAAATTATATAACAACATGCGAGATAGTTTTACACATGGAAGAGGGAAAAGAATTAGAGGAGTTGCTAAAAGAGCCACCATCGCAGGGAGGAAAAAAGGAAGACTAGTAAATCCAATATGTACAATACGAGATATGTGTACGGTAAAAAATGAAAAAGAGTAATTTACTAAAAATTAGAAACAGTTTAGTATAAGATAGGACTGAATGTGAAAGATACTTACAAAGGGCATAGATAGTGCTATTATATCTGAGGATAAGCTCGATAATATGTGTTAAAAATAATGAGTTTAGCTGAACTCATTAAAAATAATGTAAATTACGTACGAGACTGATTTTAATCAAAGAAATGAATGTTAGTATGAAGAAGTGTGGTATATATAATGAGAAAACAATCTCACACGAAAATATCTCTTTAAAACATGGCTAGTAATGTTAATTGACGTTGATGATAGTGTAAAAGTTTTCAAAACCACTCATTGACTTGAATGTATATTGATTGTGGAAGTATAATAGATAGGAGGATTTATATAAATTATGAGTAGGTGTGAGAAAGTTTGTAATATGAGAATGAGTATAATATCATGCAATGCATAGATTGGATAATATTGGAGTTTATGATAAAATATAACAAGAATGTGAAGGATGAGATTGTATATGATGAAAGTGGATTTGAGATAAGTTGTTGTAAATAAAACATGAGTTATAGTGTATCACTTAGATTTAATATTTATACATAAATTATGATATATATATATATAATATTAATTATATTTATATTTATAATTTAATTTTTAAATATATATAATATATATTAATATATATATAATATAATATATATATATATATATATTATAATATATATATTAATATTAATATTATTAATATATATATTAATATATAAATTAATAAATATATATAATATTATATATATATAATATATTAATTAATATATTAATATATATATATATATTATAATTATATATGAGATTATGACAACATATAACATATAATTAATATTAATTTATTAAATAATATAATAAGTTATTTTTAAATAAAGAGTACTTATCTAATAAATGTAATTATACATAGTATATAAGTGAGTACTTTACTCTGATCCTTAATTTTCTAGTAGGTAGGATACCCTCCTTCAGACTAATTTATATAATTATTGATAGGACTTAAAATAAAAATATTAATAAATTTTATGATATAAGATATGTTAAGTATACACAATAGTTGAAATATGAAAAGTAGTTTATAAATATATTTATATAATAATATTTTGACTTTTAATATTTTTGAAATAATATATATGTTATTTGACAAAGATGTATATGAAGGTTGGGAAATCGGTAAGAACGACTGTTGGTCCTAAGTGTTTGGGAATTTATTAACACTGCTATAATTCTCTATACCATCTATTTGTAGCTCTAAATTAAGAGTTTGGACTTAATTCCAAATTCAACATCCGTCAAATGTATGAACCACGTATATTGTTTTTTTCTTGTTACATTAGATATTTCTCTATTTGATGCACTTAAGTGATTTAGGAGTTTACGTTTTGGTGAGGTTCTAGTACTCTATATAAGATTGTATGGACTACGATAATATACATTATGTATAATAGTCTAGGTGTAATGAGATCACATAGTAATTACTATTTATGATAGGTGATGTGAAGAGCAGAATTTTTGTAGTGAAGTGTAGATGTTAGATCGTTGAGTTATATAATATGATTGATATCACGAGTCTAATCTGATAAAATTATTAAGTTTCTCATACCTAATATTATTTTATATTTATTATTATTTAATAACAGAGGACAACCTGGGCTTTTAACCAACGTGGCGGTCTCTTTAGGCAAAAAAAAAAAAGAATCACCCCAAAGTCAGGTATGCTTAGAAATGGGGGTAGGTATGAGGTGATTAGGGTAGCCATAATATGAATGGACTAGGTGAATTCTATTGAAATATATAGCTATATGGAGATGTATTTTGTAATAACGTATGAGTTGTAAGTGTTTGTGAGTGAGAAGTAATTCTTATATTATGATAAAGAGGTGTTAGAGGAAAGTTAGTCTTTAAGTATAGTATAATATTAAATATATTACTATATATTAGTATAATGAAGGTAAGATTTTGAGGTAATTTGTTAATGTGATAGTGAGGAAATGGTTAAATATAGTGATAGGGATATATGATGTGTTGATCATATCATACTATATAAATAGGTGGGTTGTAGGTTTGTAGAAATTATTTTTTGCTTTTATATATCATAAGTATAGTAATATATCTTTGATAATGTAGGTTATAGGTAGATTTAAGTGAATAAGTATTTTACTCACTTAGAACGTTATATTAATACTTTATGAAAAATGTTTATTAAATTTCAATATTATTAAAGCTATAAAGTAGCTATATATATAATAAAAACAGATGCTAAGTTAGTAGTACTTACTAATAGAATAAGTATATAATAGGATAGAACAACTCACTAAGGATTTAATATAATACATCCGCATATAGTATAGATATCATGTAAGTGGAAAGTAACCATATGATAATGATTAATATATATGATGAGGGAGTTATATTATGATAAGAAGGTTATGTAACGATATAAAACGCTAAAGAGAATATAATTATTAAGTGATGAGTCTAGACTGGCCATGTGAATCGATAGTATAGGTTATCAAGAACGGTATAGTAGGTATTGAATTTGAATTATATTATATGAGATAATAGGAGTTATCTACATTGTATATATAATTTTATTAATATTCATATAATATATTTAGGGTGGAATATCGATTAGTTTTTATGATATCGATATTACTGTAAATTACGCAAAACAAAAATATCATATCCTCACTATAATACGTAATGCACATTTTAGGTTTTAGGTAAGAGAGAGGTGACTGGTGGTTTAATGTATATATAGATAAATAAAGTGATTATTTATAATAGTGTCCGAATATAATATGTTATACAAAGAATTGCTGGAGGAGAGGGTAATGAGAATCCCATTTTATGTCTATTATAGACTCAAATAGAGTTTTGTTTGTAGTTAAGTATGCATATAAGTAAATACTCTTTGAGGCCAAGTAAAATACTCTAATGTGAATAAATTATGGAAAGTGAGTTAATATACCACAACACCCTTTCGCACCACAATTATGATTAATCAATATATTTTCATATAAAAGTCTATATAATATTTAGATTTAAATTAAATTATGTAACTCTTAAAAATTATTCCACTGAAAATCAACCTTACTAGAAATATTATTAATACTATTATTACATTGAAATACCAATGACATCAATTAATTTATTTATATAATATATAGTGATCTTATTATATTATATATGATATATATAGTATATATATAGATCAGAAATTTAAAAACTTATATTTACAAATAGCCTACCTGCGATAAACTTATAACCAATAACTACTCATAAACCTACTGAATATGAATAATTATATAAATATTATAATATAAATAAGCTATATATAAACAAAGATTAGGAAGAATAATATCATTTTATAGTAGTTTATAGGCCTTTACTCACTATTTATATCACTTTTGCAGAAAATAAATTAGATACCTAATACTACTAACTTCCAATTCTTTTTATTCATGAATATTTCGAGAAATACCTGTATAATATAGAAATGATACTCACTTATTACATAAACTTTAAACATTATAACTCTCACCTAATGATTATTATTAAAAGGTTGACTATTCTGGACGGATTCATTACTTACTATTAATTATGCACATTATTTATACAAATAATCCAATATCTCGAAGTATATAACAGAATAATAAATATCTTACCGGTATCACGTATAGTTAATAACT
>JABUQX010029409.1:0-27238 GCA_015478945.1 Trachelipus rathkii | reverse complement strand
ATACTTAATTCCCTTACAATACTGATATAATTGACAATAAAAGTCTTCATTTCCTATTTAAGTGACCGCCCATTGATGCACACCATAGTGAAGGACCTCTATTGATCCTACAAAGGTAGATTAATGTGTTTAAAATTGATTTGATTAGCTTTTTTATTCAATTATATTTATATATATATATATATACTATACTATTATTATATATATATATATACTTATATATATAGTATACTATATATATATTATATATATATATATATTTATTTATCATTATCTATTATATATTATCACTTATATACCTAATATATAATTTATATATATCTATATTAACTCTTTCGGTTTCTTTCTTCACTACTTTATATTTCCAGATTGGGCGTAAGGGCGCTCAAGCATCGAAAGAAAAGCTTAAGTAGAGAGAGATAATGACAAACTTGTCGAAAGAAGCCCCAGCTTACCGCCCCCTCTATTTACCATTAATTAGTGAAAGCTCTCGTCCACACGACAGCAAATCCCCTAAAGCTTGCATGGACCAGCGGACCGAACCTCAACTATAGGTAAATCGTCATAGTAAGGTTCATCCCTAGGCCCAGGGTGGAGGGCCAACAAACCATATGACCAATACACAACACCCGCCATTACTCTCCTATCATGCCAATTTTCTTCGCTCTGCCAAATCAGCATTTCCTCCTTAGATTCGTTCACGACTCAATCCACTTTCTCTTCGGTCTCCCAGCCGGATCGGTTCCCAACCACTCTCCCTATTACATCCGCTTAACAACCGGACTATCATTTCATCTTTCCCGTGACCAAACCATTTCCACTATACTTTCATTTATTCTCTCATTTACCCCTTTTCTTCACACCACAACTCTACTATATTTCATTCCTCATTTATTAATTCTTTTCACAACTAGATGCCCCTTAAGATTGTCCATTTGAAATTGAACTTGAGATCCTATATTTCTATATTTCCAGACATAGTCTCACTCAACCATACAATAACACAGGTAACACCATACCGTTCATGAAGGACTCTAGCGCACTCAAGACTTAAGTCCTCTTTACATTTCACCAACGATTTAATTGCACAGCCACCTTCCGCCATTCACAACTTTCCTTACACTCTGAAATCATCGTTACCCTTTCATCCAGACACTACCCTAAATATTTTAAAATCAGACACATTGCCCAGCCTGCTACCATCCTAACTAACTTCAAGCTGAGAGATTGTCCTCACTCACCAACCATAACCGTACTCTTATCTTACGATTTACTTTCAAACCCTCCTATTACACACCCTGCCAATCTCTACCAATTCTCTCAAAACTCTCTTCAGATTCGCCAACAGACCCAAATCATCCATATTAATAGGTTATAGGGCACCCTCCCTCACTTCTAAATTCTCATCATATCTAAACCATTCCTGCTATCCATCTCGAATCTTTCATAACCCCCTATCAAATTGAGATAACCAGGAGGACCATAACACAACCTGTTTCACTCCATAGTTATAATTTACCTAAACACATCACAATTGACACATTATTCTATACACATGCTTCACTATTCGTCCTACATACTTTTGACTTCCATTCAGAAGGCCTTTACCACAACACATCATAATCACTAATATACTTGCCATAAGCTTTTCCACTATTACTCTATCCTACGCCTGTTGTAATCATTAAACTAAATATAATTTATTCTTGATTGTATTTTTTTCAAATCATTTGTTTCAATGTACAGATTTGATCACACATCCTCTACCACTCCTAACGCACCTTGTTTTCTACACCAATCAGTCATTCAGTTCCAACTCGAGCCCACTTCTTTCGACCAAGATTCCAGCAATTAATATTTCCTACAAATACTCAAATAAACTTTCCCCTATATTTCTACAGTTCCCTTTTCTCCTTTACCCTTAATCTAAGGGCTTACTATATTATATATTATAGTATATAATATATAATAATATATATATATAATTATATATATTATATATATTTATTTATATATCTATATATATCTAATTATATATATATATATATATTATATATATAATTATTATATATACGTATATATTTATATATATATATATTATATATATATATAAATATATATATATATAAAATATATATATATATATATATATATATAATTATTATTTTATTATATATAGTATATCTATATATATATAATTTATATATTATATATAATATATATAATATATTTCTGATACCGAATTATTCGGGTGGGTCGTCTCAACCTTGTTTAAAAATTCATTCTTAAAAACCCAATTTAACAATCTCCCTCTCTAGACACTTCTAACTTACTATCTCTTTCGACGGTTTTCGACATTCTTGGACCACTTCACATTCCTTGGCCTTAACATTAAACAAAAAGATTTGTCTGGACCTCACATCACAACGGTTGCTGGGCCGGCCTCAAAGAAACTGGGAGTTTTGTTTAGACTGCAAAGGACTTTTTTTCCTCTTCTCAGTTGCTCAGCTATACAAGGGCCTCATCACGCCCTTGTATGAGTTATGCTCTCATTCTGGGGGGGCTTCTGGCTTTCACCCGGCTTTTGGAAGTGTGGTCGAGTCACAGGCAAAAGGCTTATATTTAAACTGTTTCTGTATTTCCAGGCATTTACTGACCCTTATCTTTGCGGCGCGATGTTTGGGCTTTATCTCTTTTTTTAGGTAACGCCAGCTGGCAGGTGCTCGAGGAGCTTACTCACTCGCGTAGCCACCACCTTACGCGCCTCGTTAGGAAAAGGGGTGCCGTGTCGGCGCATGAGTTTTCGTTGTTTGGTACCTCTAGGCTGGTTCGCTTGCGTGTTTTCTTTCCCTGCCACCTGTTCTGTGGAATTCTCTTCCAATCTTTCTGTGTCCATTCCTGTGGAACTTTAAATCTCTCTCACTTTTTAAGCCTGCGTCTTGTGCTTTTGCGTGTTTGCACGTTAGTTGATGAATGTCTGAGGTGTGCACAACCCCCTCCTTGCAATACGGGCTCATGCGTGCAGTGGTTGGTGACAACTGTAAAATATATATATATATATATATATATATATATATATACTATTATATTATATATATATATTTTTTATATATATATATATCATATATATTCATATATATATATATATTATACGGTTATATATATAGTATATATTTATATATATAATATATATATATATATTATATTACTATTACTTATATATATATTATATATATATATTATATATAATATATTTATATATATATATATATTATATCATATATTTATTTAGTATATATATATATATATATATATATATATTATATATATATATTATATATATATATATATTTCTTTCTTTACTTCTTACCTTCCTCTTGCCCAAATGTTTTGGAGTAAAGGTGCTTGTAACAGCTCGGAAGAAAAGCAGTAGTGGAGACAAATGACAAACGTCGAAAAGAAGCCACAGCCTTACCCCCCTCTGTCAAATATATATGTGGAGCTCCGTCCACGGACAGATAAATACCACCCTGCAGCATCATGGACGCGACGGACCACTCAATTATGGTTAATCGTCAATGTTAAAGGTTATCCCTGCCAGCGTGGCGCCACGAACATGCCCCAATACCAAAACCGCCCATTCTCTACCTATCAAGCACCTTTTACTCTCAGCCTTGCCAAACTACTTTCTCTCCTTCACGACATTCGATTCACCGACTCAATTCCACTTTTCATCTTCGGGTACTCCCAGCCAGGTCGGTTCCCAACCACTCTCCACTATACACCTTAACAACCGACTTTCAATTCCAATTTTTCCTCTTTATTCCCACACATTATTTGAAAACCAACTATATCTCAACCTACTTCATTCTATTCTCTCATTACCCTTTCTTACACCACACGACTCACTAATAGTTCATTCCTCACTTTATCCATTCTTCTCACACCTAGCCCCCCCTAAGATTGTTCCATATGAACACATATGCAACTTTGAAATCTATAATTCTATTATTCCAGGACCTAGTCTCGACTACCATACATAACACACGGTACAACTACCCCTCATGTAGACCATAGCACACTCAAAGACTTAAGTCCCTTTTGCATTCACCAACGATTTATTGCACCAGCCACCTTCCTGCCTTTCGAAACTTTCCTACTACACTCTGCATCGTCCGTTCCTCTTTCATCCATCATATAGACTAATATTTAAACTCGGACACTTTCTCTAGCTGTCACCATCTAACATAACCTTCACACCGAGAGGAGTGTCCTCACTCACAATTACATACCTTACTCTTATCCACGTTTACTTTCAAGCCCTCTTTTACACACCCGCCAAATCTCTCTACCAATCCTCTCAAACACTCTTCAGATTCGCCACACAGAACAAATCATCCGAATAAATAGGTAGGGCACCTCCACTTATCTCCATTTCTCCATCATTCTAACCCATTTCCTGCCATCCCCACCTCGATTCTTTCATAACCCCCCCCATCCATATACAAATGAATAACCAAAGGAGGACTAACAACACCTGCTTACTCCGCTACTTATTCCGTAAACCAATACCATTGACCTTTGATTCTTCACACGGCATTCACTATTACGTCATACATCCTTTTGATTCCATTCAGAACTCCAACCACCAAAACCATATATCACTAACCACCTGAAATACGCTTCCCTATTACATTCTATCAAACGCCTTGTTGCAAAATCCATAAACTAATACAATTTATTCTTCTTTCTTCCTCATTTTCTCATATTTGTTTCAATTGTACAAGATTTGATCCACACATACCCTACACATCCTAAACGCACCTTGTTCTTCACAATCGTCTTCAGTCACTCGACCAACTTCTTGGACAATACAGCTACTATCCCTTCCCCTTACAAATACCAATAACTTTTCCCCTTATATTTCTACAGTTCCCTTTTCTCCCCTTACCCTTAATAAAGGGTACTAATTACGCTCTCCTTCCAATCCCTTGGAAACTAATCCTCTATAACGCTTTTATTACAAACTTCCAAATTCCATCAAATCACCATTCTCGTCTCCGTTTCTTTGATGCATTTCACCGTAATTTATCTATTTACCTGCAGATTTACCATTCTTCAACTTTTTCACTCTACACATTACTCCTCACTTGCTAATAACCTCAATCCCAAAATACCTATTCACCTTCTATGCCCAATCAAACCCACACCACATTCACTATTCCTTTCATTAATGTTCCATATTGTGCAGATTTTCGAAATGTTCTTCTACACTCCCCTCACCATCCATTTAATCAGTTGAAAAAGCACCATCCCTATTCATTATTCTAAGCAGATTCCCCTTATTCTCAATTCTTACACCTTTCGCGCTTCCTTCCAAGAGAGCTTCCTATTCCCTTGTAGGTCCCTATTCAATCTCCTTCCCAACTGTTCATTTTCCTCTTTATTCCTCCCAGTTTTGTTTTGTTGTATTTCTTTTTTTACACTCCTTATATATTCCAAGCATCTTTCTTTTGAGTTCTCATCATTGGCCTTAAATACATTCAACCACGCTTACTTTTTACTTTTACCGATTGCATTCACTCTTCATTCCACCATTCACTGTTACATTCTTACTTTCCTACTGTTAGCGCATCCAACATACTTCCTTCTGCTTCCATAAACAATTGCTTCTTCATTTGCCCCCGATTTGTTCAGTATCAACTTTTCACATTCAAACCATTTTACTAAGCGAGCGCTCCTTACATTTACTATCCATTATTGTCTTTTGCTCACTTAACTTCTCACTCTTAATTTTACCTACTTCCCTTTCGTATCACCTTCTCTCCATCCAAAGCAGCCACCCACTAAACTTAATTTCTACATAGAACCAACTAATGTCCGACAATTTCCCTTCCTAACCCCTAATGAATTTAACATACCAACACCTACTTTAACATCTCCTTCTTCACCAACACTTAAAATCAATCATACTTTTCACTCGATTACCATCTCTACATACACCAACTATAGTATACTTATGGACTACTCTTGTGTTAAAGAAGTATTACTTCCGCAATTACCTACTCTTCTTCCGGAATACATCACCTTCCTTACCATTTCTCATTTCTCCCGCCACCCAAAACCACCTGTTTACCATCCATTTTTTGATCACCTATCAACCATTCAGGTCCCCAAACTATCAATTTCTGAAAGACTCATACTACCCCATCCAACAATCTTCAGATCTTATCCCAAAATCGTTACTCTCCTTCAAAACGTTTTCCACTCAGGAATGGCCATAGTCACAACACACATCCTTGACCATTTTTTCAAACTTAAATCTTAACATTTAGAATTCTAAGGACTCACACATCAAAGTCCTACCAATAGCTTTGTAACCACAGTCAATCATCAGAAATTGCACTCACTTTTCTCTCCTCTTCCATTCTCTTCCACACCAATCACGCACATTTCACACCACACCAACTTATTTCTGTTCGTTCCTTTTCATCTATTTGTTTCAAGGTCATCTTAGATAATTATCGAACCTAGAAAATTGAGTTCATTCACTCTTCTCTTTTCTCCTCAACACTTATTTCCTCTGACATTCCATGTACCACTACGATCATACAATTTCGCCGAAGATTAGAAGGCCGTTTATCGGCGATCACACCTTCTACCGAAGGCCTGCAATTAGCATTCCTTGGCAAGAGGATAGGTAGGTAGTAAGGCAGACAACAACTTACCACGTCCCTTAGTCTGACTTCTTTAGAACGCAGGACATACGAATGTGGGCAATTCTTTTCTCCCCACACACCAGGAGATATAGAGTTAGTAGGATGTCTGTAAAATGTAAATATACTTTAGAAGAGGGGTGCAATGTACTTTTTAGTATGTGTTATATGATATTGTGGATAAACATAGGTGGTCAGAAATATGTTGGCCTGGGGCCATAAGTGTGTGAAAGAATATGAACGCAAAAGAGAAGACGCACCATTAAAAAAATGGGAGGCAATTTCATCGCTTCGAGTATGTGTGTACTCTCCCTCTTTAATTATTAATTTATATTCACTCTATACAAGAGGGAGGCGGTAAGGGGAGGACTTTCTTTTCGACTTTTTGTCATTTATCTTCTACTTGCTATTTTTTCTGGATGCTGAACACGCACCTTTACCCCAGGTCTTGGGGAAAGAGGAAGATAAGAAGGGAAAGAAAGAAAATAAATATATATATATACTTATTAATATATATTATACTATTTATATATATATATTATAATATATATATTATATATATAATAGTTATAATATACAAGGTTCACACGTTGAATTATTTGATTTAGATTTCCCTGACTTTCCTGACCTTCCCTTGACCAAATTTGCAAATTTTCCCTGACCGGTGTTCGTTAATTTTGGCATATTAAAAAATATCTATCATCCTTATTGCAGCTATTTTACTCCGTTTCATACATTAAATTATTAGAAATTGTTCCGTAAAGAAATGATAATATAATTAAATATAGGAAAGTGAATTTTAAAAAAATTTTATTTTTTTAGTAAATCAGCAATATTACCTTTCCTTTAGCCTGCAACGATCACAATCCTTACAATGTAAATAAGTATTTTTTATACACAAAGGGAAATAAATATTTCTTTAGAATATTTAGGTATTTAGTTTCAAAGTTGTTTTATGCAAAAAGTCTAAATGGGAGAATTTAGGGTTAATTTTTCCTTCTCAAGTCATCTGAATTTATGATTTATTAGCGTCTTCTTCTGTCAAAGCTTTCACTGTTTGAACATCTTTCTCTGCTCTTCAAGTATTTATAATCTGTATGAATAAATGTTCTATTTTTTTCAACCTTTTTTTCTCTTCTTCTTCCTTGGTTCTGTTTTGACTCTTTGAGATGTTCTTTCATGTATTTTCTAATGCGGCAGCTTCCTTTTACCATTTGGTCAACATTTATTTGAAGTGATTTAGGACCATTTTGAATTATTTTCATGAGATTTATAGCATTGTGCACTGTTTTTTGAGAAATCAGACTATGTTCTTTCAGATTTCTCACAAATTGCTTAATTTATAGAAAACCCTCCTTCCACTGTAGCATTTCAATGCAAAAATATCAGTACTAAATTAATAATTTGCCACAATTCCACATAACATTGATTCCCAGGTCCTATAGAAGAAAAAAAACTAATCAAGTCTCTTAGAAAGACATTCACCATCCAAAAATATTTTCGAATTTAATTAAGGATAGAAATGAGCTTCACTGCAAAGTAGACTGTATTGTGCTTTTGCTTTCTAGAATAATAGGGAGCAAGTCCATGGTTAATCACCTATTAATTTATCGGGGCCCTTTTAAATTTTGAAGTCCGCACTATCTGGAAACATTAATTTAATGTTTCTCGTATATCTGCCACACAAGTTTAAGACTTTTTATCATTCACACCACCTTTAATTGCCATTACTATTTCGATCTGTAAACTATTCTTTAATGCAAAGAATGAACTGATTTTTCGTTATTATTATAGAAAGAAACACTCAGGGGTCATTTACAATCGGTTGAGTATGATTGAAGTTGATGGAAATGGCATAACTTCAGTGCACACCTTTCCTAATATTGTATTATTAGAAAACATAGCGAAAAGTTTTTCATATGGATAGGTTGGTACCTCCCTTGCTGAGTTTTGATTAAAAATTCAAATGAGTTTCCATTCCTGAATGTGAAACTTCGGCTTGGCCGCCCCATGTTAGTAGATCAAAGTTTCTTTTCATACTTTACAGTATGCATTGGAACTATTCAGGCCTTTTAAGCATACCACCTGAAACTGTGGGTTCAGTTTGTCGTCCAACCACTGGTGAACATTTTTTTGTTTGAAATCTTTTAATAAATAAATAATAATACCTTCACTGCACAAAAATCCAAAATCAATTCTTCAAACCTCAAAAAAAAAAAAACCTTTAAAAGTTATTAATCCTAAAAAGAAAAGATATAAACAGATTAAGTATAAAGTCATACAGTCTAAAACACTTCCATAAACCAATCACCTTCAATCAAAAGGTTGAACTTGGAACAACCTCATGACAGAATTTTTTAGGAAGGAATAGTAGGTAATAGTGAACTAAATAGAAAGAACAGGATAGAAGTAGATTTATGGAACGTCATTCCTCGCCCAACCTTTTCATTCATTTATAAATACATCTCTTACTTCAATTATTACAGTAAGGAAAAAATTATATTCAAAATATGCACTTGGGTCCATGGATCATTCTTCATATGTTTTTGAAATTTTAAAATTTTCCTGACTTTCTTGGAATTTCAGGGAATTTCCTTGACTTTCAGATATTTAAACGTTTCTGACTTTCCCTGACCAATTTTTTTTTTCTGACTTCCTGACCTTCCTTGACTTTCCAGAAAGTGTGAACCCTGAAATTATATAATTATTATATAATATATATATATGATATATATATAAATATATATATATTATATATATTATATATATATATTATATTTATACATATATATATATATTATATATATAAATATATTACTAAAAATCTCTCCAAAACTTTCTATAGTGAGTCCTACTCTTATTTTTTTATTATATATTCAAATTTCTTTGGTTTCCAAATTTCGCATTTTACCAGAGTTTTTTTATCATAAAAAACCCAGCCCAGGTGGGTAGGTGGGCAGCTCCCCGGGGAGGTACCGAGTGCAACCCTGGGACTAAGCCTTGAGTGTACTATAATTTTGCATAAGGGTATGTTCCTACCGGTGTTAAAAAATAGCAGTGAAACTATTGTGAGGAATGAGAGATGCAGTCTGTTCAGGCGGTGTATAGGTGCGAGAAAAATTGATAAAATAAGGAATGAACGTGTTAGGGAGCTGTGTGGTGTGAATGAGAGAATAAATGAGAGTATATTAAGATGGTTTTGTCCTGTGGAAAGGATGGATGATACTCGGTTAGTTAAGTGGATGTATAGAAGTGCGTGTGTTGAGAATTGATTGGCGGCTGGGAGAACTAAAAAAAAGTTAATTGAGTAAGTAAAAGAGTGTCTGAAGGAAAGAAAAGTGAATTTGGAAGAAGAGAGATGAATGGTGCATAACATGAGTGAATGGTGATTGTGGGACTTCCGCACGGTGAATTTTTGGCTGCGATGGAGTCGCACTTAAGGGGTATAAAAAGGGGGGGGGGAGCTTTGATCTCGACTAATGTCATGTTATTCTACTTAACTAATCTGTTTGCGGTGTATGTTGCGCACGCCATCCTCATTCTGCGAGGATCCGTGACGATGAGGATAAGTAAGAATGTTACGTAAATAATCTTACTCTTTCTTCAGTTTCGGTGGGATCTATTAAAGTAATGCAATCATCTTCAACTTCAAAAAGAGCAAATGTTAAACATATTGGAATCTTTTTTAGAAATGTCGGAATCAGCTCTTTTTCTTCATGAGTGTGAATTGTTACCCGCCCATCTTCTTCAACAGTTATATCTGGTCTGTGAAAATGACGTAGAGCTGCAACGGCGGCCAAATTACAGGCATCTCCCAGATTACCGCCATGGTTAAGCACCTATATAATTTATATATATCTATATATATTATATATTATATATATATTATATATACTTATATATATACTATATTTTTTATATATATATATTATATTATATATATTATATATATAATAGTACTATATATATCAATCACCCACTTTCTTCCCAAGACTTGGGATAACAGTGTGTACATGCACTGGACAAGAAGTAATAGAAGAAATGACACAATGTACGAAAAAGAAGCCAGCCTAATCGCCTCCTTTATACTTTTAGTGAGATCGTCGCAGTCAGAAAATCCCCTAGAGCTTTACGGTGACCGCGCGGACCTCACTCTAAATTCGTTCATGTGGGGTTTCATCCATTGGCTCCAGTATCAAACCATACCCCCTTCACAAAATCCAGCCATTCACTCCTATTATGTACCTTTATTCTCGCCTCTGCCCAACTCACATTTCTTTCCTTAGCATCTTTACTGACTCAATCCCTTTTTTTTCAGTCTTCAGCGCCAGCGATTCCCAACAACACACCACTATAATCTCTTACAAACTGGACTATCATCCATCTTTCCAATAAAATCAATCTCAAACTTACTTTCATTTATTCACTCATTCCTATCGTATCTTCACACCACAAATCATCTAATACTTTCATTCCTATTTTATCAATTCTTCTCACACTAAACACGCCCCTAAGTCCAATCTGAAACATTGTACTTTAAGATCTATACTCTTTTATTCCGACATACCATAGTTTAACTACTATACATTATACAGGTTCACAACAATCCTTATGTAGCACCCTAGCGCATTCAGACTTAGTTCCGTCTTCACATGTCACCAACGATTTATCTGCACCAGCAATTCTTGCCTTTTCTTCTACACACTTACACACTGCATCATCCGTCCCTTTTCATCAACATGATATCCTAATATATTTTAAACTCGGAACCACTATGTTCCAGCTGACTCACCCATCTACATAATTATACAGAGGACTGTCCTCATCACAACCATAACCTTACTCTATACTACGTTTACTTTCAAACCTTTACACACCCTGCAATCTCTCAACCAATCCTCTCAAAGTCCCTTCCACATTCACCGCACAAAACCAAATAATAATATATATTTATATATTACTATTATATATATATATACATATATTATAATATTACTATATTATATATTATATATATAATATATAATATACTATATATATATATTATATATATATATATTACTATTATATATCACTCATCATAATCCAATATTCCTACTATATATAGTATATATAATTATATATATTATATTATACTTATTATAATATCTATATACTATATATATATTAATATCATATAATATATTTATTTATATATATATATTCCTATAATCACTGCTATCTCAATCTATACAAACTTTTCTAAAAAAAAAAACTATTCTGATCAAAAAATCACACTAACATCTCCAACCAAAAAGTCTTCAACACACCGGATTACTGACAACCACAATTCTCAACCACAAAGCAACTACATAAACATCATTTAAACCATTAAATAAACGGCTAACTCCACACCACACACCAAAAACTACTCATCGCAATCGCATCAACACCTTCAACAACTCCCAAACATACCTTATCAAAAATATTTTAAATCCAACATCCAAACAAATCTTAAAAAATGGATTATCTAACTTCCTATCAGGAGAAACAGCACAAATCAAATACGGCATTCAAATCACAACTGTACGATCAACAATGGATACCTCGGGCATACTGTCCCTCAACTTATTCACACAAACAACCACACCAACATTTCAACATAGCAGGACGAACATCACATCGCCAACTACTGTATAATCAGGAATCTAAACACTGCAACAAAATCTGACACAACAATACAATCAGCCTTAACCATAAACATGGTTAACGACAACGACTGTCCGCTCACCAAACAATTTTAAATAACTCTAATCACACAGACAGACAACTCGTAACCTCACATCCCAAAATCAATAACATTGCTATACCATTTAACAAAACTCCCAAATCTTAAGCATTCACAACGAACTCAACTAACTTCAACAAAACACACGGACTACTTACTATAGCAAACAAAAAAACTAATATTTATTAAGGTCATTGCCAATACTGAAATACAACGACAACCATACACACAACTCTATATAGCATTTATCAGTCCAGATACTATTACGCCTCTCCACTGGGCAACGCTCCTAACAAGAATAATAAGGACAAATTAACAAAAAACGGCAACTTTAGAATATAACAGGATGTTCCCCTCACACTCCCACACAGCATTCCTACAGGAAACTAAATCCTACTAATGGAATAGAAAAACTTGGGAATGGAAATAGGCACTCAATTTTTGCCAAAACACTAACCCTCAAACCATACACGCAGCACTCTCTATCTACCTACCACAGACTTAAGACAACCCTTCCTTTCAGCACTATTATAAACAATTCTAAACACTTCCACCTCCTCAAAGACAATCACACCAACATATGCACACCACTTCTACTGAAACTGCTAGAAGCAGACAACACAAGCATTACTAACGAACATCACCGAAATAGTCAGAATTTACTCTTCTCTTCATATCTCATGCAAATCCTTGGCCAAACTGAAAGTGGGCACTACCCAAACCTACAGTACTATAACCAAAGATTCAATTTAACCAAGCCATTTCAATCTTCTCCAAATTGTAACCTGGCCCCAGAACAGTCTCTACTTCCTTCTGACTGTCGTTCTAACTCTACACCAGAGACACTGGAACATCTCACCTGGTAAGATCTATGGGGAGCGACCTGAGGTTGGCGGAGGGTACCTCTGCTTAAAGCAGTGTGCGCCTGAGAGTGCTCTGGGGGTGAGTGTATATATTATATCTATATAATATTATTTATATATATATATATATTATAATATTATATATATATATATATATATATATTATTAATTATTATATATATATATATATTATATATATAATATATATATATATATATATATATATATATGGAGGGGTGTTGAGCGGTAATGGTTAGATCATCAGCATAGCTATTAATTTTTATGTAAGGGGAGGCGAGGTGTGGGATTGTGCATAAAGAGATTAAAAGGTAAAGGTGAGAGAATGGCTCCTAGGACGCCATTATATAGTTTGTATGTATGGGAAGGCTGTCGTCCTTCTGTAAGTTTAGCTGTACGTCCTGATAGGAAGTTTGCTATTTTTTTGTTGTGTATGTTGTTACTGGTGTAAATGATAGTGGTAAATCCATGACGTGGAATAAGAGGTATAGATCTAAAGTGCAGTCTGCTCAGATGGATAATCTTAGGGGTGTTAGATGCGAGAAGCATTGATAAAGTGGAAAATGTGCTTATTAGGGAGTTGTGTGCTGGTAAAGAAAGGAGTAACTGAGAGAATAAATGTGTATGAAAATGGTTTGGTCATTTGGAAAGGATATATGGTAGGTGATTGGTTAACCAAATCTATAGTGAGGGGTGTGTTGGAAAGTGATGATGGATGGGAGACTTAAGAAAAAGTGAATTGGGTCAGTAAAAGTGTCTGAGGGAATGGAAAATGAATTTAGCACAAGAGAGAAGAATGGTAAATAATAAGTGTATGGCATGTTTTGTGAGGGGATATGGTTGTGTGCCTGGCCCAGGGGATGAACCCTGAAATTGATGAGATACCACAGTGGGGGTCTGTCGCAATGTGTGAAGCTCTAGAGTATATTTTGGTAAGACAGGCTCTCACGTAAGAGTATGAGGAGGGGCTTTCTTTTCGACTTAGATCATGTTGTTTTTGCTTAAGTATTCTATTTCTGGTGCATGTTTTGCACACACTCCACACCCAATGAGGGGAGCCGTCAGGAGGCTGATGATGATATATATACTGAAAACTTGTAATTTGTTAAAATATTAAATGAATTTATGCATAATAAGTTAATTCTGATTATATGTTACAAATAATTTCATTTGTACATTAAAACTCAAAAAATTTACAATTTTAACAAAATCACTTACTGTGACATCTACTTTAAATTGCCATACACTTTCTTCTGCCATTATACAAAGCGACTCAACATCAAGACATCTTGATTCTTTGATATTTCTATCCAAAATCTGTTGAATTTCATCAATAATTTCCCCTCCTTTACCTATCTCAAAATGTGGTGCAGCCATTGGTGAAAGATGTACATATATTGATATTTTACCTTCATTTGGTCTGGATGGTCTGGGTTCAACTACTTCACAAGTAATCTAAAAGCAATAATATTTTGTAATAGTTATCACAATTTAAAAAAATAAATAAAATATGGTACATCTAATTCCTCCTTAAAATAAACAAATGAAAAACAAAAATATAAATAAGGTAAAATGTTTCGGCAAACTCTCAGAGAAATGCATAAAAGAACAGCACAGATGATTTTAGTTCTAAATTGGCAAGAGAGCTAAAGTCATATGGTAAAAACTTTGGAACACTTCATATTAGTAACATCAGAACAGACAACATTGTTGTATACATGCGAGCATCTGTCTTTGGTTGAGAACTGAGGATAGAAATATTAAAGAGGGAAAAAAAGTAGGGCATGCTGTTGGGCTCAAACAACTTGAGCTTCAGTTACGAATAAAAAGTAAGTTTAGAGAAAGTGTCTGGTAGTATTCAACAATGCGGAAATCAGAATAAAAAACAAAAACAATGCAAGATGGCAAAGAAACAATTCCCCGGCAGTAACCCCACTTTCAGAGGCAGTCAACTCCCAAGTAATGATAGGGTCAGAAGTGAATGCTACCAATCTTATCATCTCTGAGGCAACAAAATCAGTTATCATATTTAAATTTATGCTACACAAAAATGATGAACCATGTGTGTGGTGGAAAAAATTCACAAGAACAAATTACCTTATTTGACTAAGCTAGCTTTGAAATACTTGAAGTGCACCAGCATTCTTTCAAAAGTGAGACGATGTTTAGTACAAGAGGTAAAATATATGAGCTTGCAAGAAATAGGTTTTCTTGAATATGCAAAAGTTTTGATGTTCTTACATTATAATTTCAATACATTTTAAACTCAATCTCAATAAAGCTTAAAATAGGATAGGTTTTGATAAAATCATTGGTTGTTTATGATTGTTCAAAACATTATATAAGTTACAGTAGTAGTTGCAGTAGTAGTATTCATTATAATAATCTACTACTTTATGATATTCTACTACATTCCTGAATCTTGATTTTGAAGATGCCCTCAAATATGGTATGTGGATGCCATATTCCATTTTCATTATTTTTGTGATACATTGATTTAAGTTTATTTAATGTTTTTAAGTTTGTTTTTTAATACCTAAGTCTTTTGTAGGAATCGCATCTTGGATTTTACAATGTGAGCTGCATCTCTTATATAGGGTGCTTGCGCTTTGGTTGCTTCACTGATCAAGTGCATGTGTAATTAAGTACACAAGGACTTAATCATTCTCTTAATACTAACAGCCTTCTTAATCTGCCGCTGGTTTCCTTACTCGATAACCAGGTCAATCGATAAGCTGCTTCATCGTCAACCAAGGCCGCTGTACATTAATAATATTCACCAACAGGAATTATAAAAACTGTGCTCGATCTTAGAGAAAATCTTTTAAATAACTTAATATTTGTCAAGGAGTCTAAATTTAATGCTAGCTTAGCTCTCTTTGATAATATAATAAGTTATCAACATCAAGTGACATGCTTAAATTACAGTCAACAATACTTGAATTCATAAACCTCATTTTATTTTTCAATATATATATATATATATATATATATATATAATATATATATATTATATATATATATATATATATATATATATATATATATATATATACTATATATAATATATATATATATATATATATATATATATAGTATATATATATATATTCTATAATATATATAAATAATAATATATATATATATATTATATATATTATATATATATTTTTTTTATATATAATAATATATATATATTATATCATATTATATATAATATATATATATATATATATGTAAATATCAGTATTGTCAAATGCTCATACTTAGAATTTGTAGTACCTTTGTATAAATTGGTCAAATTGTACACACATTTGATATTTTGTGAAAATTTATTACTGAAAAAGCAGTATTGGCAAATGCTCATACTTTGCATTTGTATATCAGGTATCAATTAATATTTAATTGAATTTGATCAATGTTGGTAAATCCTCAAACTTAGCATTTGTAACATCAAACTGAATGTTTAAGTAATTTATACTAAATTATTTTGAAAAGTATATACATATATTGATATATGTATATCTATTGAATTATTCAATTACTAAGAGTATCATGTTTGCATGGTCTGCAATTAAACCTCTAAACTAGAGGTGTACCGGAATTCCGGCAGGAATTTGAAATTTTTTTCTGGTTCCGATTCCGGCCAGAACCGGAATTACTAAGTTACTTCTGAGAATTGCTGGAAGAGATTTATTTTATATAACCCATAGCCCATCTTTTAACAAAATATAATAGTAGCCTCGTGTAGTATTCATACAGTGTATCACATACCTACAGTATTATTTAAAAAAGTTTACTCAAAACTCAAAAATATAGGATATAGATATCTCACATTTAAATTCAAAATTTAATTTCCAGATACTATATAATAAATATATATAAATATAAAATATATAATATAAATATATAATAATAATATATATATATATATATATATATATAATATATATATATTATATATATAAGGGAGATGTTGTTCGTGCATAGTTGTGCCATTGACAACTGAAGTAACCCTTAGTAACGTTTTTGTAAGTTTAAGATTACTCATTGATCCAGTCTGGACACTACGATCCAGCCTGGACGATGATTGTATTATAGTATATATTATGGATTTAGTTATTAACAAAACGTATAAAATTTATAGATGTTATAATTATATATATCTTTCCTTTTAGTTTTGAGATTATATGATTTATAACGGATATCTTATTGATATTATATTATTTAACTAAACAATTTGTAAAAAGTTATTAAAGAGTACATAACATATCGTAACAAACAATTCATAACATACTCGAAGTACTTTGAAGACCTGGAAGTTAGATTATCCAGATTTTCCAGGTTAGTGAGTAATGATAAATACAGTAATCAATTTAATCCATTATTGTATAAATTATTAATATTATGTGCTGGAAAAGCAGTAGTAAACTAAACGTTATTGTTGCAGTTTACTATCATAAAGAACCAGCAACTATTGAACAAACCCCTCTTGGAAATCTAAAGGGTGAGTTCAATAAAATACCTATAAAATTATAAGAAAACTATACTGTTATAAATGAAGATAAAGTGTGATCAAATGTATTAATACCCAGTTATTATTTATTTTGACAGGGTTTCTGTTTATGGTTCTGTTTTGTTTCTGTTTTATTTTGGCTTTTGTTTCTTGGCTGTTTTGTTTTTGGAGCTGTTTCATTTTGGGATTCCTTCTGAATCTTACCTTCCCTGTGGTTTTTCTGAGTCCAATTTTATGGTTGGATTTTCATGATCTTCAATAGAAACCCGTCTCCAAAATCCTCAGCTAAGTATAGTATATTTGTCGTGATTGAGTCAGAATTTGTAATTCCTCCCGTAACTTCATTGCACGAATAATATTTGGAAGCGTTTGGTTTCCACTCTTGAATCTGATCCTGAGTTGTTGAACTAATGTACATAATCATAATACATTGGATTCTAAGTATAATTCCAATGTATATATCTAATTAAAATATATCATATACTTAAATTTATATAACTTTTATTATCGTATTGTTGGGAGTGGATTGTGTTATCTTTTAGCTCTTCACAAACCTCCCACATGTATATTGTAGGGAATTGAGGGTTCTTCTTATTATTATTATTGCTTATGGTCATTTTTATTACTTTTTCATCATTTTAGTGTTAGGTTAATTATCATTTATTTCATCCTTTTTGTTTCTTTTTAAATTTAATGAGTAGGTTAAATTATTTAACAATACTTGAAGTGAGGGCATGACAGTGGAAAGCCCCAATTAAATAGAGCAAGAGTGCTGAGGGAATAAAACAAAGTTGAAGCCGCAGGAAAGAACCTTGAGAGGTCAAGTTTCCACCCCTTTGGGTAAGTTATGAAACTAGTGGACGCGCTGTATGTAGGAGTTAGGTTAGATAATGGGGCTAATAAGTGTTTGTCTGTTGCAGGTGGAATTTATCAGGGAACAATCAATTTATCAGGGAGCAATCAACCTATCAGGGATTCTTGAACTGACGAGCAAATTCGTTGAGCTGACTAATAAGGGACTCCTAAAATTATTGAAGGAGCCTCGCGAACGACCGAAGAACTGTTTCCTCATATTTGAAGGAACGAGTGCGTGCACTAGCGCCTAGCTTCCGCGGAGACTGCCCGCGGAATTGATCATATTGAAATCCATTCCACAACTGGGCAACGAGATTGAAAGCAGAGTTATATCGAACTCTGCCATATTAAGGAATATAACGGCAACATCGCAGTGGGTCGTGCACCATAGGGGACGCTTTGGGTGGGCATTTCAAGGGTATCACTGGCACGTCCATCTTCCTAGTTTGTAATATTTGTTATTGCTCTTTAGCGCATGATTTTCCGCAAATTGGCGGCTCTAAGTTTGAAGTTCACGTTTGTTGTTCAGTTGAAATTATAGTCTTAAATTGTCTTCGTTTCTTATTGTCCCCGATAATATTGAAATAGCTTTAAGGAAAAAGGCCCTTGTCAATCAAGGCAACAAAAGTAGGGAAATTGTTCATTTAGCGACTTACTGCGTTAGTAAACTAACTGGCTTCCACCGCCGTGAAAACCATTAAAGGAGTTGCCCTCACCAGGGAGAGGGGTACAGCCGGCCGGGTGAATTCACTGAGTCAGTGGCCCCGGTCCGGACGTTTAGGGGCACGGGAACATCCCCGAAAGGTTGCCCTTGCCAAGGGGAACGGGCGCGGTCGAGCGAAGGCGGGCCGGAGACGACCCACGTCCAGTTCATCGGAGTCGGAACGGACGGGTAGGGAAATCCACGTAGTGCTTCACTCCCTTAAGGGAAGTCGGGAACGGGAAGGGAACGGGCTAAACCTACGTCCGTTTTCAAGGAATCGGGCGGCTGAAAAAATCCACCGAGGTGCTTCTCTCGCGTAGGGATCGAAGTCGGGAAAACGGGAGTGGGCGGGAACGGGTTAATCTGTCAAGGGTTGGTGTCAAACGGGAGCATAGTCACCGCGAGCCAACGAACATAATCCGATACCATATCAGATCGAACCCAGTGATAGCTGTAGCGGGTGGCGGGAGTAACACGTTGGAGCTTCACCAACGAACTAACGGGAGGCTTAGAAACCCTCCGCCTCGTTATCCGCGGCAGCTGCGAAGGTTGCTGTGTCGGATTCGCCACATAGTAATTTTTCTGGCATCCCCAGCGGGATTATTGTTTTGTTGGCGCGCGTCGCGGTGTGGGAATTAAGGTTGACGTGACTGTTCGATGGCGCAGGTCGTGAGGTATGACTCGGGAGTCGCGTTGGGTGGCTCGGGCTGGACCGGCAAAACCTTTCATCACGTGTATTTTAGGAGTAAAATGCCAAACGCTTTCGGATCGTACGCGTTGTTGCGTCCTGGGATGTCTTCTTCGGAAGTATTGGGTGTCGTTCAGGAAGTGATGGACGGGATTTGGGCTAAGCTGGATAGGGGTGGGTTTGAGATCAGCCATTTGGTTAGGATACTTCAGGAATTTGTCGAGGTTGCCATGCGGATAGAGCGGGGACTTGACCGAAGAAAGGGCGGAGAATTTTTGGGAAGGGGACAGGATGAGGCCGTCCAGACGGCACGTTTGCCGCAGACTTCGGTGTCAGACATTGTGATCCGGCGGGTTGATCAGAGGGATGTGAGTGTTCAGGTGTCAACCATGAAGGAGAATTGGAGGACGATTGAGCGGAGGGAAGCAATGACCCTGAGTAGCTGATGTGTCTGATGGTTTGGACTGCACTAACCAAAGGGATATCAGTGTCCAGACCTTAACCAGGGAGGAAGTTAGGGAGATGGTTGAGCGAGCGGACGCGAGCACTCAAGTGACGGATTCAGATGATGATCCGGACGAGATCGAACTGAGCGACATGGCTACGCAAGTGGAGAAGCCATGGAGGGGATTGGAGTTGACTGCTCAGCTTCGCGAAATTGAACAAAGGGAAGTGGGAATTCAGGTAATTTTGGGGGATGAGAGTGTGAAGATGGCGCGAGTGTTGGTTGAAAACAAGCGGGAAGAGAGACTGTCGCATATTGAGCGTTCACTGGCCCAGATGGCCGAGTCAATATCTGAACAGGGTGAAGTGGTGAAGAGCTTGAAAGCGGGATGTTGTGGGGGAAATGTGACCCAAGTTGTGAAACCTGGGAGTATGTATAGGGGTGAGTATCAGAATGGGGAACAGTCGTTGGAGGAGCCGATACAAGCCGGGAAGACAACGGGAATTATGCAGAGGGGTCAAGGGGATGGTCGGAGACGTAGTAGTGCTAGTGAATGGAAGAGTGCGAGCGGGAGTGGCGGTCAGAGTGGGCGTGAGAGGGCAAGAATGGGTTCATGGGGCTCATTTGGGGGTAGTCAGAGGTCAAATAGGGGTTCGTTTTCTTCTAGAAGAATGAAGTGTTTTTACTGTGGAACAATGGGGCATGTGAGAGCAGAGTGCAGGTGGTGGTTAGGAGCATGTCTGTTGTGTGGTTCTTTTGGCCATTGGGTTAATCGTTGCCCGGAGCGGCGCGAATTGAACCATGCATTGCCGCGGAGTGAGGGGGGGAAACGTTCTTGTATGGGGTCGCCCTCTCCAAGTGGAATCCGAGTGACTTTAGAGGCAAATCAGCGGCTTCACAAGAAGTGAGGAAACCGCCGAGGATGGTTGATGACTAACGGGAACGTCGTAGCGTGTCCCGAAGAGGGAGGGGAAAGGAAAGTGTTGAAAGAGTGTTGTGATGAAACAAGAATTTTCTTGAAAATTCTGTTTTTGTGAGGGTGATTCGCAGGTGGTCCCAAATATGTTGAACAGATTGGTTGGGTAATATGGGCAGATGTTACGGTGGTGTTCAAAATCAGACTGAGTGGTGAGCTCCCGAAGGCTGTTGTGAAAGAAGTAAACATTTAAGGGAACCGAGTTGGAATGCGTGGTTGGATGATTCGGGATTGAACCATTCGGGAAGGAGGGTACTTAAACAGTTGTTGCAGAGGGGAGAATGTATTCTTTTAGTTGAGTGAGAACCACCCGGTGGCTTGCGGGCGGATAACGGTTTATTTTTGGAGTTCAGAGCAAATGTACGAGCGTGAATGAGGAGGAAATTCAGCGGAATTTTCCCCTGGATCGGGAACGGGTAAACTTCCCATAGTCTCGAAGAATGACGTTTGTGTTGCTTCACAGGGCGGTTTTCGTGTTCCGAATGAGGTATTAAATAGTCCTAGCGAGGAGGTACAGAGCGGTTACGTTTTGGGCAATACGAATGATGTCAGTGGGGAGTCTAGCGAGGCTCATTCATGTTTGAATGTTGGTCATGCTGAGGGGGTGATGACAGTTCAGGGCTTATCGGGACACGAGGGTATGGATGATGATGATTGGGATCCATTTGGTATTGCCAGAGTCGGTTTAGTTCCGGGAATCGTGCAGCGTTTTGAGTCTGAATGGGGAGGGATAGAATCGGGAGAGCCCGAAGTTTCGGAGCCAGGGATTGAGGTTATGATGATTAAAGTCATGCCATGGGGTACAGAGGTGGAGAAGTGGGAGTCGGGAGCTCTGGAGCCACAGATTGATGTCTCGAATAACGGAGTCGTGATGTCGGAGTCGGGAGAGTCAGAAGCGCTGGAGTCAAAAATCGGAATCGGGAGCACCGAGCTTGTGTTATCGGAGTCGGGAAAATCGGAGTCGTTGGAGTCTGGAGTCGAGCTGAATTATGGAACTTTCGGGCGGTGGTTTCCGGGTGGTGAACTATGGTGCGAGTCATTGTCTTGTTTCCTGATCATCGGTCTCGTTTATTTTTCATTGCATTATGGTTATGACGTCTTTTGGTGGTATTGGTTAGTTATACATTTGTATATTCTGATTTTATTGGGCTGATGAGTCTTCTCGCGTGATCATCTGGGTATATCTTGCTGTTGCTTTATAATGTTGTCTTTCGCGAAGTGCCGTTTTTTTTTATTTGTTTTTTTCGTTTTGGTGCTTACATGTTTTCCTGCTTCCTTCCCCGTGAGTGTTGCTATGGTTTTGTTTTTCCGCGTGTTGGGCGTCGCCGATTTTGAGCCAATGTTATAGTTTGCTGATGCTTTATATTGTGTGTGGTCATGAAGTGCTGTTTTTTTATTGCCTCAGGTCCCCGATTGGTATATGTTTTTGTTTTTTTGTCTTCCCGTGAGTGCTGTTATGGCTTGCTTTCTGTGTACTGATTGTTGCTGACCTTAAGTCAATGGTTCCCGTTTTTTTCTTTTTTTCCCTTGTTATCGTTTTTTTTTGAGTGGCCAAGTTACTAAGGTTTCATGTTTTTATTAAAGTCCAGTGTTAACCTTGTAGTGTCTTTTCAGAGATGTCCTCCGTCATTGGTGAAGCGAAGACTGCAGCCGGAATGGAGGAAGCGAAGGGCCCATTTGTTTTGAAACCCACCAGGAGGTGGCGCAAATCCCGGCGGAGGGGCGGATCGAGCTTGTTCAAGGGCCCTCCTCGCCGCGGAATTGATGAAACACAATTAATCATTTAATTGACAGCGAAAGTTTTTGTGGCCTTCCTTGGCCGCCACTTATACCACCGTCCGTGGGCGGACCCATTTATTTGCAACGATGGAATACCGTTGGAGGAACCACGAAGTTTCGAATCGCCGCGTGTTCAGATGTCATGATGAAGAATTTATCAGAGAAATTTGATTGTATATTTTTTGTAAAAATTATGTAAATTGTTTTGAAAAAAAAAAAAAAAAAAAAAAAAAAAAAAATAATATGTAAAAAAAAAAAAAAAAAAAAAAAAAAAAAAAAAAAAAAAAAAAAAAAAAAAAAAAAAAAAAAAAATAATTTTATGCCTTTTTTTTTTTGTTTATTGTACAAATTTTTGTTTACTGCGGTGTTGCCGGTTCCCAAAGAAATGATGAATGGGCGGGGAGGGCACTGAGTGAGAAAATGAAGGGTTTAAGGGATAGGTTAGTGTATAGTTTTAGTGAAGATAGTAGGGACTATCTTGGGGGGGGGAGTAATGTAGGGAATTGAGGGTTCTTCTTATTATTATTATTGCTTATGTTCATTTTTATTACTTTTTCATCATTTTAGTGTTAGGTTAATTATCATTTATTTCATCCTTTTTGTTTCTTTTTAAATTTAAAGAGTAGGTTAAATTATTTAACAATACTTGAAGTGAGGGCATGACAGTGGAAAGCCCCAATTAAATAGAGCAAGAGTGCTGAGGGAATAAAACAAAGTTGAAGCCGCAGGAAAGAACCTTGAGAGGTCAAGTTTCCACCCCTTTGGGTAAGTTATGAAACTAGTGGACGCGTTGTATGTAGGAGTTAGGTTAGATAATGGGGCTAATAAGTGTTTGTCTGTTGCAGGTGGAATTTATCAGGGAACAATCAATTTATCAGGGAGCAATCAACCTATCAGGGATTCTTGAACTGACGAGCAAATTCGTTGAGCTGACTAATAAGGGACTCCTAAAATTATTGAAGGAGCCTCGCGAACGACCGAAGAACTGTTTCCTCATATTTGAAGGAACGAGTGCGTGCACTAGCGCCTAGCTTCCGCGGAGACTGCCCGCGGAATTGATCATATTGAAATCCATTCCACAACTGGGCAACGAGATTGAAAGCAGAGTTATATCGAACTCTGCCATATTAAGGAATATATCGGCAACATCGCAGTGGGTCGTGCACCATAGGGGACGCTTTGGGTGGGCATTTCAAGGGTATCACTGGCACGTCCATCTTCTTAGTTTGTAATATTGTTATTGCTCTTTAGCGCATGATTTTCCGCAAATTGGCGGCTCTAAGTTTGAAGTTCACGTTTGTTGTTCAGTTGAAATTATAGTCTTAAATTGTCTTCGTTTCTTATTGTCCCCGATAATATTGAATAGCTTTAGGGAAAAAGGCCCTTGTCAATCAAGGCAACAAAAGTAGGGAAATTGTTCATTTAGCGACTTACTGCGTTAGTAAACTAACTGGCTTCCACCGCCGTGAAAACCATTAAAAGAGTTGCCCTCACCAGGGAGAGGGGTACAGCCGGCCGGGTGAATTCACTGAGTCAGTGGCCCCGGTCCGGACGTTTAGGGTCAGGGAACATCCCGAAAGGTTGCCCTTGCCAAGGGAAACGGGCGCGGTCGAGCGAAGCGGGCCGGGGACGACCCAGCGGCGGTTCCTCGGAGTCGGGAACGGACGGGCAGGGAAATCCACGTAGTGCTTCACTCCCTTAAGGGAAGTCGGGAACGGGAAGGGAACGGGCTAAACCTACGTCCGTTTTCAAGGAATCGGGCGGCTGAAAAAATCCACCGAGGTGCTTCACTCGCGTAGGGATCGAAGTCGGGAAAACGGGAGTGGGGGACGGCGTGTTAATCTGTCAAGGTTGTGTTCCAAAACGGAGCATAGTCACCGCGGGCCAACGAACATAATCCGATACCATATCAGATCGAACCAGGGTGATAGTGTAGCGGGTGGCGGGAAGTAACACGTTTGGAGTTCACCAACGAACTAACGGAGGCGGTAGAAACCCTCGCCTTTTCCCCCGTTTTATCCGCGGCCAGCTGCGAAGGTTTGCGTGTCGGATTCGCCACAATATATTTTGAAGCGAATTAAGTAACATAGCCTTTTATAGTGTGTCAATATCCTCAGATTATTGATTTTTTATTGACCTATTATTATCTTCACTACGAAATAAATATCTGATTAGGTTTGGTGAATAATTAATTTGATTAGTTTTAAGTAATAAACCCTTCATTCTGGGTAAGACCTGTAAATTTATCACAATTGCGTATTTAAATTAAAGAAACTCACAATCCTCTTTGAATAGTCACCAAGTAAGCAGGCCAACGGAGTCCCGAGACAATCTCCCTCCGTTACGGAAAAAGCCTAACCTGCTCCGTAATACCTCTGATGGTGTCAGTGGGGTGGCCTGTGCTTACATAGGACAATTCAAACCACCTCTTAGTACATACACATTAATATTATCTACGATCTATTGTATCTTTGACCTCCGAATTATTCAATTTTCTTCTCATCGACCTTCGACTCTACGAGAAAGAGTGGGTGAGGCACCTTCCCAGTCGGGTACGCTATAGTTGAACCCAGCGTGTTTCCTTCTCCGCTTACATTAAAATAAATATAAGGGCGCCCGAACAGGGAACTCTGTTCTGAGTTTTCCTGCGCATTCAGTGCACTTAGGATTGCTGACTCTCGCTACATCATCACATTATTTTTAAAATTCATCGATTCTCTTCATTCCTCTTCAAAAGAAATCTTTCTGTACTTACATTGGACAGATTCAAAAGTTAGTTAGGGATAACCCTCCAATACTTATTACAAATGTCAGAACGCTAGCTTTAATAATAAACCCAAAAGACTTGGGAATTTGTAAGTTCTTTCCTAAACGATCCTTTTCAAACAAATTGTGTCACTAAATGGGATTAGTGCCTTAAAAAGCAGTGATCTAGACTCTCTTTGAAGAAACTCTCCGATGTTCTCGTCTATACCATTCATTATGAATCGTGCCATACTTGAGGGGTGGGCGATCCTCTCACTGATATATACCATAGACCAGGCAGCTCATTGGCCGGCGATGAACATCCAGTAAATAAGAAAAAATACCATTGTAGAAAATAGTATTGTGATTAGGTTCTTAGTAAATGTGATATGAAATGTGAATATATATATTGAATTTAAATAAGTACAGTAATAATTATAGATACTAATGAAATATAGTTAACTCTATACATACTACTTAGTAACTAATATTACTAATATACTCACTACTTATAGTAGTTATCTCAAACTATCTGAGTATATTACTAGATATATAATAAAATGTATTTCTACAACTCTGACAAACCTTCTAATACTCTCTCATATGTATACCATAACAATAATGGATGTACTTGCTAACTTTTATAAACTTAATAAATATAAGTACAATAATATATACTAGGGTATATATATATATACCTGACTATATATATATATTGGAAAGAGACAAAGTGTCTCCATGGGATCTTTTTTTTTATTCTTGGGGCGCGCTGCTAAAGAAAGATTGGGAACCACTGGACTTAAAACTATTATGTCTAGTTTATTAGATAGCTTTTGATCCATTTTCGAAGATTAGAACTATATTATAGCCTTGTTGTGGGTTTTACTAATAGTGATCTTTCCTAAATATTTAAAAGACGTATTGGATTCAAGCCAATTCTGGGTGTTTGGCCTCTGAATTCTATGATTATATATTGATTATCGTTTAATTTAATTAACTCTCATTACTCTTATTTCGGTTACTTCTCATTTTGATACATTGACATTGCAATAAGCAACATTGCCTATATAAAATATTTAAAATGTAGAATTAGTGCCAATATTATCTACGTGTAATTACTTTGTGCCTTTCATATTAGGCACGCAAATTAATTGAAATGTTTTCCAT
>JABUQX010029408.1:40000-50196 GCA_015478945.1 Trachelipus rathkii | reverse complement strand
CATTTTTTTCTACTTCAATATATATATATATATATATATATATATATATAAACGTATACTTATATATATATATATATATTAATATATATATATATATATATATATATATATATATATATATATATATATATATATATATATATATATATATATATATATATATATATATATATATATATATATATATATATTAAGGGATGTACCGATAGTATCGATATCGTATCGTATCGGTAGTATCAGCCATTTTTGATGGTATCGGTATCGGTATCGGTATCGGTTAAAATGGCCGATACTTAGCCGATACTTCTTACTTTTTGGGTGAAAAATTATGAGAAACTTTTAGATTCAATAATAAATCTAGTTTCGATATATATAGACTAGTAGCAAAGTTATGTATTTTTTCCTCGATTTCCTTTTTAACTTAGATTTTTAGGGTTTCTCCAACTTGGTCTTTAGCGTAAAATTTACCTATTTGGACAGCCATTATAATTCATACAAGTTATCTACTTTTAGATGATCAGCGGTATTTTTTGTACCGCAATTTCGTGAGAACATGTGAGTGCATTGAGTGTTTTCAAGCTTTCTGGATTATTCATATTTTAGATATTTGCTGTAAATATGAGTTTTTATCGTTTTAAAATTTAGGTTTTAGCGTACGAATAAATTTTCCTCATTTCTCCTTTGGTTTTTTTTTTTTTGTGATTTCGTGTGCGTGTGCGTGTGCGTGTGTGCGTGTGCGTGTGCGTGTGCGTGTATGATAGCAGATTTCACAGGCGTGGCTTTCTTTTGACTTTACCGGCATCGGCACGGGTCACGCTCTGTATCCATGGAATACTGCTCTACAACACTAAATAATTTTATGCTTTGTCTGAGACCAGATGGCTAGGAATTCCATCCCAGCTAACTCGTTTAACATATCCAACTGTACTTATTTTATAATTTCCGTCTGAAGGGTGGAGTATGTACCTATGTAAACATAAACATTCCTGTAGCACGTCTCGAATCTCGAATCTCTTAACTTCGATGTTCTGTGGCTTAAAATCTTTCTTCCTTCTACTACAACATTCTTATGCTTCTGCTACTGTTCTCCTAACAGAACAGATTTTCATGCCTTTTTTGATTACCTTACTACTTCTCATGAGACTGTTATATCTTCTCATCCAAATACTGAGGTCCTCTATTTAGGGGATTTCAATGTACACAACACTGAATGGTTGGGGTCCTCTCATACTGATTTAGGTGGGGAGGAAGCCGAATCATTCAGTATTCTCAATGATCTGGAGCAACTAATTAAAGAACCCACACACATTCCGGATCGTCCCAACCAATTCTTGAACACACTTGACCTATGTTTCACCACTAGTCCTTCTCTCTATAAATACACCACCTTCGCTCCTATCGGTAAATCTGACCACAACCTTATATCACTTAATTTTAATACTTTCTCTCCAACATCTCCATCTTGCCCTATGCGGTTTTTCTGGCACTTTGATCGGGCCGATTGGGGGGCATTGCGTTGCTTCTACTCTACGCTAACTATAATTGAAGTGACTGCTTTGACTCTTAAGACGCTTCGAATTCTGCCGATTAAAGTAGGAACTGTAATTGTTAATGGGAGAAGAGCAGGTTCATTCCTTCTTGGACTAAATCTTTTTCTCCTCAAATCCACGGACTTCGATCGTGCTTGTTCTAGCTATTCAGGCTGAGGAAGACAATGCTTATCGGGTGTGGAAAAATTCTCGTTCTCCTATCACTCTTTCCAATTTTTCATTCAGCTAAGAAGAAATCGTTGCGGGATACTCTTCGACAGGCAAGCGGACTTTCATTAAACAGAAAATGCGCTGACCTCCTTGGTTCTCCTACTGACAAATCCTTCTGGCCTCTTGCCAAACACATCTCTAACAACTTCTGTAATCGATGAAGAACTTGTTTTCTTTATTGTCATATATATATTTATCTTCAAGAGAAAATTATATAGTGTGAGATGACATTGACATATAGGGTGTATTCTGTTAATACTCAACAAAGGCTTTACTTGCCCAATCATCTCTTTGGCCTCCTATTTTCCTCTAATTCAACCCTGGACGATTTTGGTATTCCTCTTCCTCCTCCTTCTCCTCTCAGGTGTCCTATGCCTTTACCTGTCATTTCATTTGATCGGGTGCATGAACCTGAAATCTATGAACGTTAGAAAGGCGGGTGGCCCGGATGGCATTCTCTTCGAGTTTTGAGGGGGTGTGCTTCCCCGCCTCTCGTTCAACTATATTCTCTATGCCTCAATACTAGCACTTTCCCTCAGTGTTGGAAGCGCGCATATGTCCAACCTATTCCGAAAAAATGATGCTGCTCTGATCCTTCTAACTATCGCCCTATAGCTCTCACTTGTATTCTTTCTAAGATCTTTGAAACCCTTCTCGACACTTCTTAGATCATTTGGAATCTCTTTCCCCTTCTTTCTGCTTACCAATTACACCGGCGCTTCCGGTACTCGGGTGCGTCTACTGGCGATACTTTCCTATTTAACAGATTTATGGTTTCCCGCCCTTAGGAACTACGAGAAGACTTGTGTACTGGTTACCTGACATAATAAAGCATTGACCGGGTATTTTGCAGTATGTACATCTTTCTCTCAAGCTCCCCTCCTTTGGAGTTCCTTCTTCTCTTTGCTACCCGTGTCTAGCTTTCTTTCCGTCAACTTAATGTCGGCTGTTGTTGATGGGCGACTTCTTCTTTCTGTCGAAAATTGGTGTTTACCACTCAGGGTTCTGTTTATCCTACTATTCCTGCTTTTAAATAACAAATGATCTTCTCACCTGCACATCTAGCTCTATTCACTCATATGCCGATGACCCGACCCTTCATTCTTCAACTCTTATCAATTCTGCTCCCTCTTTTACTTCAAGAATTGCCTCTCGTCTTAATCTTTTTTTCAATTCTATTCTGTCTCTGCTGATCTGGATATAATTTCCGTTGGGGTCGTCATAAACTTGTGAGTTTAATTCTTTAAACGAAAGCTTCTACAAATCTCTCTCTCACAGTTTTGTAATTTTCTATCTCTTTCGGCGGTTTCTCTCGTCTCTCTGACTGGCGGAGCAAATATAAACATCAACCAGCCTTAACATATGTTTAAACAAAAATGTTTTGAAAATATCTCAAATCCTGAGTGGTTGCTAGGAGTGACCACTCAAAGAAACTGGGGTTATGTTTTATATTGCAAAAAATATATTATATTCTCAATTACTGTAACAATATAAGGGTTGCATTCACCTTTGTATGAGTACTGCTCTCACATCTAAGAAGGCTGAAGTTTCATCCAAACTGTTCGATAGGGGTCAGTCAAAAAATAAAAGACTATAAGCTTGTCCTGGCAGCCACTTTCTAGTTCCTTGATCCTTATATCACGGCACAAATATTTAGTGCTTTTTATCTTTTTCTATAGGTGCTGGCATGGCAAGGGAGCCCAAGTGCTCGAGCATCACTCGTACCTAACCTTACGACGCCCTCGTAGCACAAGGGGTGTTGTGTCGGCACATGAGTTTTGTGTTGATGTTAGTAACTCCAGACTGGTTCGCTGCGGTGCTTCTTTCTTTCCTGCCACCTCTGTTCTGTGGAATTCTCTTCCATCATCTGTGTTTCCTACTCAATTTAATTTCCCTCACTTTAAAGCCTGCGTCTGTGCTCATCTGCGTAATTTGCGTTAGATGGATTTTTGAGGCATTCAACACCCACTCCTTGAATAGGGTTCTGCCCGTGAGCGGCGGTGACAACTGTAAAAAAAATAAATAAAAGGTTCTAATAAGGAATTCCTTAAGCTAGCTGAAACCCCACAAGAATGGCACCTCCGACGGTGAACCACTTCTAGAATGCATTAAAATAGCATAACCGAGACTTATCCCCTTGACAAGAAAAAAAAAAAGAGACAGAGAAGTGGAAGCCGCCTTATCTGCAACCCCTGGCAACAGCACTGATAGTGACGATGGTGGCTTTTCAGCAAATAAACCTACTGAAGATGAGGATTTGAATATGTTAGACTTTGATAAGTTCATGGCCGAAATTGCATTGACATCTCATTCACCTTCAAAGGAATCACACCATGGAACCTCATCGTAAAAACTGAAGAGACAGTCATCAAGGAGCAAAGATAATTCAAATTTGCAGTCTGTGAAAGAGGAGAGGCTCTACGAAAACATGAGATGCTGCCTACAGAAGAGAATCCTTTCATGCGGTGGCATGAAAATGGGTCAAGGTTTTCATTATTATCAGTGCTTGCAGGCAAATAATTATCAGCACCTCCTTCATCAGTCGAGAGCGAGCGTATTTATAGTGTAGGTAGGAATGTAAACACCCCAAAAAGGAACAGTCTCTAGTGAAAGCTTAATGTTTTTGCATCACAATTTGTGAATTTTTGAATTTGAGTATTGAATGATATCTATCTTAAAGGAGTATTTTATTATGTCATGTTTGAGCAATAGCGTTTTTTTATTTTAACTTTTCGGCTGATTAATTGAGGTCTCTTCTTTCATTATTTTTATTCTTTATATTGTAGCTAGTTAAAGAATCTTCTTGTAAATTGTAATCATGTTAAAACATAAAAGCTAGTAGCTAAACTTTGTTAATACTTACTTGAAAATGGAAATGGAATATTTTTTAAATAAACACAAACATAAAAAGTTATTAATATTATATTTGCAATTATTATTCCTTAAAGGTACTATTTTAATTTATAAAATGAATATACTTGGGCACAACCAAATATGAAATATAAATGACTAAGTATTGTTTGTACAAGGAATGCAATCTTGAGTTGCCTAGCAGTGCACAAATGTTCTATCTTATTACTGTGTATTTATTATATTAATTAAAGTATCGGTATCGGTATCGGTATCGGTATCGGCACCTAAAAAAATTCGGTATCGGTATCGGTATCGGCCTCTTTTCTGGTATCGGTACATCCCTAATATATATATATATATATATATATATATATATATATATATATATATTATATCTATATATATATATATATATATATATATATATAAATATATATATATATATATATATATATATATATATATATATATATATAAATGTGTACCATCTATAAAGAAATATTTATATCTATATATATATCTCTCTCTTTTTTTATATATATATATATATAATATATATATATATATATATATATATATATATATATATATATATATATATATATAAATATTATATATATATATATATATATATATATCCGAAATGGTAAGGATATAATAAAACTATTTTTTAAATAAGTAAAAAAAAAAAAATATCCTCGCAAACTGAGGGAAGCGCAAAGTTAATCGCACGCTATCGTTGATATTGTATATAATTTGCGGTCATTTGTCAATGCTTATCCTTATGCGTTTTCTTAACTACAACAATAACAATAATTGAAGACTTGTCCCTCACATGACCTCTATTTGGCTCACTATGCGGAAAGGACAGACTTATAATTGCTTTTTATTACTTAATGTTATCATTATTATTATTAGCTCTAGTTAGGAATTGGCAACGAAGAGATTATTCAAAAGGAAATTGAAAAAGGAAACAAAAAAGTACGCAACAGTTAAAAATCATTGATTCTCTCTCTCTCTCTCTCTCTCTCTCTCTCTCTCTCTCTCTCTCTCTCTCTCTCTCTCTCTCTCTCTCTCTCTCTCTCTCTCTACATACATTTCTTGAGTCACTCTATCTCCATCGCTATTCTATATTTTCTATATTAGTCACTAGTTTAATTTTTTTTACAATGAATTTTGCACAGAACCTTTTCTATTAAGCTATTTAGCTGATATATATATATATATATATATATATATATATATATATATATATATATATATATATATATATATATATATATATATATATATATATATATATATATATATATATATATATATATTTTAATATATATATATATATATATATATATATATATATATATATATATATATATATATATATATTTTTATATATATATATATATATATATATATATATATATATATATATATATATATATAATTGGGCATTCCCTATTTCAAAATTATTTGATTTCGTTTTCTTTTCTGCGAAGTATAGCTTTAATATTTTAATATATTTTCTTTTACCCGTAAAAATTAAAAATTATATTTTAATTCTTAATTCTTATAACCATAGTCTGAAGAGCTTGAACTGCGTCGGAGCCGGAACGGAGTCAGAATGGAGGCAGAGTGTGAGCTGAGACAGAGTAGTGGGGTGTCTGAACACGAAACTTGCTTTATACTTCCATAAGGTATGTTACATCAAACTCTATGTAATGATAAGTGCTGAGATCGATTACACTGATTTGAATCCTCTAACAGTGGTAGTAGTAGTAGTTATAAAAGTCAATTCTGGTTTGCTGAACAGTTTTCGTGAAGACCCCCAAGCGTGCACGCGAGCGCGACCGCAGGCGCGAACAGGCACGAAACAGACGCGTGCGCCCGCAGGCGCGAACAGGCGCGTGCACCCGCAGGCGCAATATTGGCGCGCGACGCATAAATATACACCTACTGAATTTTAGTTGTGGCCTTTTTCCGTTTTCTACACTTTTAATAATTTATATATTCCATTTTCTTTTCAAACAGGCACATTTATATTTTAATTTCTTCGTATACAACCCGTTGAGCATTAACTATAATATTTTAAGTACATAAGACCAGAAACATTTATATTTTCACATTTTCTTTTGTAAACCTAAACTATTATATTTTCCTTTGCTTAAAGTTTTTATTGATTTATTTCATGTTTTATTTTGTTTAAAGTTGATATTTATTTAAAAATATATATTTATTTTCAGAAAATCTATTTCATTATTAAACATTTTATGCTTTTACTGATTTGTTTTAAATTTTTTGCTAAAAATATGCACTTTATTGACCCTAAACAGTAAAGCAGTGGCGTAAACACTAGATCATGCGCTATTGATTTACTGTTTTACTTCCTCATGGGCGTGAAATATACGCTCTATTGACCCTAAAGCAGTAAAGCAATTGCGCAAACATCCCATCCCTATACCTCCCAACTTGCTATGCGCTATTGTTTTACTGCTTTACAGCTTTACGTCCTATTTGAACCTTCATTTTGTATTATAAAGCCGCACGTGACATAAAAACAACTTCTTTGTAGTAAAGAGAAAAATAAAGAAAACAAATTTTCATTTTAAAACATTTATAGCATAAATACTAACAAGTTTTGTAAAAAAATTTATTGAAAATTATGTCATTATTAAGTTTTATATATATATATGTATATATATATATATATATATATATATATATATATATATATATATATATATATATATATATATATATATATATATATATATATATATATATATATATATGAAAGGGGCGCAAAGATAAGAAATTATTTTAGTTTTTTTAAATATTATATATATATATATATATATATATCTATATACCTATATATATATATATATATATACTATATATATATATATATATATATATATATGCATATATATATATATATATATATTAATACTTCTTTTCAGCTGCCATAGGATGAAGCACAAATTGTGCATCCTCTATATATTCTTCCAAAGATTCAATCCCTCGGATATGATGTAAGTGCAAATATCTCTTGCAGCACTGGTCCAGTCTTCAGTAAAGCTAGTTTTAAATGTGTCCATTTTCTCATTCCAAAGAGAAGTAAATTTTCCCACGTTCTTTGTAGTTAAAACATGTTTATAGGGTAAACCACATACATCATCGTAAATAATGTAGATTAAACCATGAGCTTCTTGTATTAAATTGTCAAGAGTGTCTACTTCCTTGCAAGATGGGCGTTAATTCTTCTCTCATTTTAACCAAAGCTGTAATATTATCAGGGGTACGAGCTGTGAATCCTATTCGAATGGGCATGAGTGTACCATTCGAAGAGGGTTTTCACCAGTTACGCACATCAACTCTTTCAACATTGCTAAATAACGAGAAAACAAATGTTATTTTATTAATACTTCCGTCATCGCCACCTCTGATAGATATTCCTCATTGATTCGTTACATCAGAACACACATACCTAGAATTTATTTATGCATTTACAACGTCTACTGAGATGATAAATTCTACAAATATAAATAAAGGCCGATTGTTCTGAATTAAAGAATGGGCACAGGAAAACTAACGCTCCTCTACACTTTTACGATGAAATATTAAAGATATTTCATTCTTAGGATGAGTAATGTTTTTCGTAGAGATATCAGCTTCAAACATGGGTTTAGGAAGAGAAGCCATATTAACAACACAATGAGAGAATGTCTAACTCGAAGACTGGCGTCAATTAGGAATACAGCAAATTCTAAAGAGATTTTTTGACAAAGAGAGTAAACAATCCCTCTATATGCCAATTTGAGCAAGAATATGACGCATGAAGCATCTCAGTCAAAGTCTAATATGTTATGTACATATTTATCCAGTCCCTCATGACATCACACTTTTTTTCTCTAATAATAGTTAACATGAAGGATTCTTTCGAAGAGACTATAGGTATTAATATATATATATATAATATAAATATATAATATATATAATATTTATTATACATATAGTATATACAACTATTATACTATAATGATAAAACACCATCGAAAATAAATTCACCTGCTGCGGGAATCGAACCTGGACCGCTAGCGAGGTAGTGCAAGGTGTTGACCACCGTTACCACTCCGATGAGCTGAAAAGAAAAACACGCAATACTCCTGTTGGTGATATACGACTCCTGTTAGGAACCACAACGCGCTCTTCTCGTTCACACTCGGGGCTGCGGACCAACAAGCACATATGATGTCCCAGTATGCAATATTTTATTCTGGTTCATCTGATGTCCGTCTCTCCGTCTCTTTTAGTTTTGATCTGCGACTGGTGCCGGTTTACTCTGTTTGCCCCAGCGCCCCCTCAGCAGTTGTGACCGGAAGAGTCGCCGCATGTCCAGATCCTTGGCCCGGTGAGATAGCGAATACTACCATACGAAGTCCGATGTCGTGTTCTTTCCTTTTAGCTCATCGTAGACTGGTGGTCAAGCACTGGCACGTACATCATGCAGGCTCCAGGTTACGGATTCCAAGCAGCGTGATGAAATACATTTCAGAGGATGTCTGTTTATCCCAATACAAACTTAATTGCACGCCAGTATGCCAATTGATACCTCTGATTCGGCCACTACCTACTATTATTTTAAATACATTTCTAGCTATCATATATATCCTATAAAGCTATACTACTTCCATCCTACCTATCAGTACCCGTACTCCCAGCCTTATAAGTCAGAATCTAGCGATCAATATAACTACTACTAGCTATATCTATACGTATTATTATAGTACGTAAGTATACTATCACCCCTATTTATCCCTTGTATACTATATAGGTATATACTTTATACTATATCTTAAACAAAGACATAAAGTGGGAAGTAAAAAATCATTGCCTTCTCGGGATTAAACCACCCGCCATGCTTGCAAAATGAGAGACAATATGCTCGATGCTTTGCGACTGAGTATCCTTCAACAACTATTGCGGTGTTCCACAGACCATCCCGGGATACAGGCCGACGTACATCTCCTTCTATCTTCCCACTACGGTATAGGAATTTGATGATAAACTCGCAGTAAATAATTCACTTTATCTGGAATATTGCACCATGTAATTTGGATACATACCCACCCACCATATACCATCACTGGTTATAATACTACTCATGAATAACCAACTCTATCTTAATCAGATCCTCCAGCCATACAGCGCATGAATAAATTATAACTATCGTTTATCCCTATATATTACAATCATATAAAAAGAAAATATTTGCAAATACAATTAGGACAGTCTCAAAGCTATGAAACACCCGAGAACCCGAGAGAGAATTAGACGATATAATGGGTTGAGTACAGGTAAAGAAGAAAAATCGCTTAACGGCTGATCAACGAAAGCAAAAGGCACACCATCATTTAAAATTAAGGACGTGTACGCATTATCTTAAAGTCGAATAGGGAATAGAAGGTTAGTACAGCGATTCAGGGCATTTAAATGGCTACATTCAATTATAAGATTGAAATTATGAAAAATTGATCTGTAACAGAGGGCTAACAATATCTGCTGAACAAACTTCTATTG
>JABUQX010029408.1:30000-35000 GCA_015478945.1 Trachelipus rathkii | reverse complement strand
GTATTTTTTTTTTTTTTTAGGATGACATCGTTATCATTTATATTATTATATTATATATTAGTTATACTTTTATTTTTGTAATATTGTGGGGGCTCGTGAGCCGGATGTGGTGAACACCAGGGGTGGTGGATTTTTCTATATCCACCGTAGGGGAGGGGTCGGAGTGAACCCCCTGGCGATCATTTCCTCTAATATAATGAGTCTGAGGGTTTCCGGAACTCTTCCCCTGGAGGTGTGGGTGATTAGTTCCTATCCTTCCGTTAGTTTTCCCGGATGCCGAGAGTTCCTGATATTCCTGCCCATTTTCGGTGGGTATTATCGTCCTTCTTGGGTATTTTTAGTAAATAGAAAAAAAGTCAATTTAATTAGATAAGTCTATTTTTTTTTTAAGATAACCAATTAAAATGTTCAGCTAAATCAGTCTCTCTAATTATTCTTATACAATTTAACCAACTTTAAATTTGTATCAGAAAAAAATTGGTTAATCAAACATTTTCCTATCTAATATTTTACCAGGATTCTCAAAATGTATTCCTTTTGGCTGTAGCTATTGTAGTTTTTTCAAACTCATACTATTTTTTCTTTTTCTTTTTTCTTTTTTTTTTTTTTCTTTTTTTTACTCATTTTCCTGTGCCTAAATTGGAATTACTCTAGTCAGTCCAGCATATGTATTTCCTTTTTCCTTTTGTGTGCTTCTTTGTATTTTTGATGATATGGGATTGATGATAGTTTGTTCGCTCTATAATCCAATTTATATATATATTTATATTATTTATTATATATTATATATTTATATTTATTATATATATTATATATTATATTATTATATATATCTTATTTTCATAATTTATTTTATTATTCTTCTGTGCTATTATTACAGTGTTTTTTCTGCTTTCCCTTATATTCATCTGTTATTTTATAATATATTGTATTTTATTTATATATTATAATTCTGGCGGTATACCTAAACTCTAAAATTGAAATTACTCTCATTTTCTTATCAATTCTTTTATTATCTTATTTTAACTTATTTATTTTTATTTTAATTTATTATTATATTTTATTATTATCTATTATCTTATTTCCTTATTTATCCACATTTATGGTTTATATATTATTTTTTTCTATTTTCTGTTATTAATTTAATTATTATATATATATTATTATAATAATTATATTAATTATGTAGTATTATTTATTATGATTTATTATTAATACTTTTATATATATTTTAGTATTTTATTCATCAAATCATTGTATGATTAATATTAATTAATAAATACATGTATTATTGATCTATAAACTACATCTTATTAGATAATTTATAATTTGATGCCCTACCCTTAGAAATATGTTTCCATATTTCCATATCCATTCATAAAAAATTCATACTAAAACTAACTTTATCTTATTATTATCTGAGCGTTCTATTTTAAATTTATTTATCAAAGTTCATGCATAATGACTATAAAATGAATATTATATTTTAAATAATAAAAGACCCAAACATTTTCAAAAATAAATTCAAAAAAAAAAATAAATAAAATAAATAAAAAATAAAAAATAAAAAATAAAAAATAAAAAATAAAAAATAAATAAACATTATCAATCAGAAAATACTACCAAAATGCTAAAAACTAGAAGGTGAAATAGATATACATATTACAACCTAATTTTATTAAGCTTATCCTGAGCAAAGCTAATTAAAACAAACATGTAATAATTAGAATAATAATAATAATATAACATAATTCGACTACCTTTTTCTATTGTATCACTCTTTCGGCAGATGTAAATAATATACATGACTTAATTAAAATAATATATAAATATTAATAGATATTTTTTAGTGTTAAAATGGTATTACTACTGGACTAAATTATTTAGGGGTGACTCGTATAGCCGAACGGGGAACTTATGGGGAGTGAATCGTTTGTCAGCTATATCTGTATGGAGTAGGGGTCATGTGAGTGTAGAGTTGAATACTCCCGATTTATTATGTGCTTTATTATCTTATTATCATGATCTCAGCTGGTAGATTATAGTTTTGGAAATTAGTGACTCGTATTATAGTATTTAATTTATCAACACCTAAATCATTTGTAAAAAAAAAAAATTAGACTCTTTCTCTAAAAGGAATAAAATCGCTGTAGAAGTGTTAATAGCACAGTATTATATATTCCTAAAATGTATTTAATTGTAAATGAATTCAAACACAATAATTTAGGAAATAAGTCTTAAATAAAAATTATAATCGATATCGAAACTTTATGGCAAGAATTTGTTAAAAAATTAATATTACAGATTAGAAATCACCAATAAATTTATGGTTTTTATTGTTTTTTAACCAATTTTATTCATGTGTATTTCTTAAATTCATTATATTTGTTAAGTCTTACGGTACCTTACCCCTTTGATAAATATGAAGTTGTCCATCTATTATAATTTTTCACGAACCTATTTTTTATATGTGTAATTATAACTTGTTTCTATTGTTTCATTTTGGGAAATATCAAATGTGAATTTCATTTAGTATTCAGACTTTTTTTTATCATCTGTAAGAAGTATGTACAAAACTTTTATAAATAAAGGAGGAATCGGAAGTTTTGAAAGAAGTTTGCCAAAGACTACCAAATTAATGGACTTGAATCGAAATAAAACTGATAGGATGAAAGTTTATGAAACAAATTAGAATAATGTGATTAAAATTACAAAAAGCGTTAAGGTTATGTACAGTAATGGTATAGTTAAGTGCTACTTGGTATTGCTTGAATTAGAATAAGAATTAGTATAATTCTTTTCCATATAAGACCTTAAATGTAAAGGACCGAGGAATATATAGATGCATTATTTTCATCTAGTTTTCTGGTAGTATTCGCCGAATACTTTTATTCAGTATACTTTTGTTCAATTTTATTTTATTTTTTCTCTACTTTTGGATGAAAACCTTTTTGTATTTTCCCAATTATTTCTTTTCAGGCAAATGGAAATTTGTCTTTGTTTCTGTAAAATATTCATTTCATCTGTTTATATTGACGGATGCGTCATTAAATTTGTCGGTAGTAAACAATGTTTCTTAATAAGAAAAACTTTTAACTATTCAAAATATTTATAGTTTTATTTTTTTTTATAGATAAGTGATAAGGAATTAGAAGAAAGTATGAATTTCTGCTATCCAATCATTGGTTATTATTTTAATGATATCCCTGCCTTCGGTGGCTACGATGGTGATGAATCTCTCAAAGTCCATCAGGAGGTAAGTTCTTAATTTTAGGAATAAGAAAAATAGTTACAGAATCAGCTTCAAATTTGAACAGGTTTTATATCAAATTTCTTATCCTTGACCATGAGGTTTCAATAAAATAAAAAGATTAAAAAAAAACTGTACTAATATTTATTGAATATATATGTAAAAATAAAAAAAAGTTAAGTTTTAATCTAATTAGACTAATGTTTTCAAACAGAATCACTCAACTTTGTACGATCGTCTAATTTTTGACCTTATCTATTCTTCCGATCTGTACGATGATTTAAGGTCCGACGCCAACCATTCTCAAGACTTGTCAAAGTTAAGTTCAATTTATAAATGCAAAATAAAGGAATCTTTTGAAGATGGCAAAAGACGGAGGAATTCTGGGGAGGCGCTTGGATCGAGGTCTTTGCGTAAAAGAAACAAATCAAAAAAGAAAAAGAATACAAAACACGGCAAAGAAAATGATGAGAAAATATCTGCTAAATAGGAGAGCTGAGATTTGTGTCAAGATATCCTTTTGGTGTAACCTAAATAATTTGTACTTTGTTCTTTCGTATAATCTTGTCGTTATGGAAACAAAACCAAATATATTGGGGCCATTACAGAGCTTTGATATTCGTAAACACTCTGGGATCAAAAAATACTTTTTTAAAATAAAATCTAGTTGGTAGGAATTTTGTATCAGCGTACAAAATTTTTTTTTGTCGTAAATTTGCTTATATGAATGACAAATTATGCTTTAAAAGGACTTATAAGAGTAGTTAAAATTTTATTTGTACAATTTTTGAAATAGCGAGCTCATTTTTTATAATTTTTAACAAGAATATTCATGGCCATTTTTGTGTTGGAGTAACCATGTAGTTTCGCCAGAAAATTTGGTTCGCGTTCCTGCTGCTCACTTTTTAATTTGGATAAACACCAAACAATAATCATAACTGATTGGTTGAGTTCGCAGCCAATCATAATGCATTTAATTAAACTTCTTCATAAAAATTTTACGTTTATAAACAACGGATAGGCTAAGCTAGCCTACTCTCGAGAGTTAGAAATCTGTAGTCGTGTGCAGAGGATGAGCGATTCATCCTGATGGGTCATTGTTCAATATGATCCTGACGTCACTACCTAAAAAATGGTCCAAAAACTGGAGAAATAATAAGTTTTCATTACGAATCATGTGTAAGCAGGAACGTTAACTTTTTTTTACGTTATAGGTTAAGCATTGTTTTTGTTAGTACGGAACACTTATATATAACGGGATACGCTGGAAAGACATTACAAAAAAAAAAATCGTATATATTGTCACTTGAAGAGTGTAGGGAAAACCAACAATTCAAAAATTGAAAACCAAATTATTATTATTATATAATGACATTTCATTGCTTTTATAAGTAATTTAAATATAGTGGTAAAGGGGAAAAATCAATTGAATTAAAAGTTATTGAATGCTTTAGAAACCTGTTGGTTACAATGGAAAAGCATGAAAGCGTTCAAAGTTTTTATTTCTTTAAGAATTCCCTTTATAATTTCTCTTGGTTTTTTTCCAGTGCATGTATCGATTCGAACCAAAAACATTTTAATTTGCTACACCAACGTTATCTCATTGAAAAAAAAAACTTTTTTTTATCTTTTTTTCTGTTATATCTTTTTTTTCTATCTTTATTTTATTTATTTCATTTTGTTAGAATTTTCGTTCTATTAAATTTTTTTTTAATTTTTCCATCATTTTTTTACATCAATTTATTTTTAT
>JABUQX010029408.1:10000-25000 GCA_015478945.1 Trachelipus rathkii | reverse complement strand
TGAAGAGGAAAACAAAGCTAAATATGTGTCTACTTAAGCGATGATTCCGACCTCTCTAATAAATGCATAGGATACGGAGAACTTTTAGCAAGCAAAAGCAATATATATGTTAAAGCTGACTTAGTTAAGTGTATATCTTGCCAAAGGTAGGTTACATGAAATATACTAGTCTTTCATTGAGGCATGTCAGTCTTATGTTAATACTAATTGAAAATTAAAACTTTTGACTTTAAATTTGGTTTGACACTTTTATTAATGCTTCAGATTTAAATGGGAGGTTTTTCTTGTTTCAAATGTAAAAGAGATCTTATTTTTTAATTGTTATTTTATCTTGTTGCAGGCTTAAAGTTAGTTTATCTAGACGAAAATTATTTTTTGAAGTAAGATACCTCAAAATATATTTAGCATTAAACTAGGCATAACCAATTAACTCATGGTCGTATGACCATCAGGCTTTCATATCATATGAGAGATAACCATCAAAATAGTTTAGAAATATATCATAGAGAGATAACATTATATATATATATATATATATATATATATATTATATATATATATATTATTTATATAATATATATATATATATTAATACTTGAGCTCTATGATTTCTAAAAATGGTTTTTTTTTTTTTTTTTATCTAAAACATTTTCTATAGTTTGATTTCATGATTAACTATGATATTTAAAGTCACCTTTAAATTCACAGACACCATCTTCGCCATTCGATTTGGGCATGAACTGCCGCCATTTTTAATGAGTTAAAAGCGTTATTTAATTAGCGGCTATTCTGCCCTTTTTCGTTTTAATATGCTAATCTTTATAAATATTTATTATTTATAATTTTATTTATTTGACCAACTTTCGCAAAAAATAAATAAGAGAATTTTATCTTAACATTATGAAATTTCGCAAAAATAGATCAAAGTTTCAAATAATAATTACTGCAATAAATAAACATAATACTGTGTGTTAAAATTTTAATTTTCCTTTATATATATATATATATATATATACTATATATATATATATATATAATATATATATATATATTATTTATTTATTATTATTATAATATATATATATATATAAGTAATATATATTAGTATATAATATGTATATATATTATATATATATATATTTATATATATATATATATATATATATATTATAATAGAAGATATAAATATATATGTATATATATATATATATATATATATATATATATAATATAATATATATATATATATATTACAGAAGATAAATATATTAATTGATCTTACTAATTAAAAATTATCACTGCATTTGAATGGTTCAATCCTAACACAAGCGTGCATTTATGAGTCCAATTCAAGCAATCTATTTCAAATAAGCTTCAATTAATTGTCAAGAATATTGATTTTTAAAAGATTTGCGAAGATTTACGAAATGTAGACTAAAGTTATTTTAAAATGTGAAATAATAATACGAGTATATGAATAAAAAAAATTCTCAATTATTTGAGGTTTTAAAAAGTCGTATAAAAGAGCCCTAATAATAATAATTAATAATACTAATAATAATAATAATAATAATAATAAATTAATATCGCTGAATGAATAACAATAATAATAATAATAATAATAATAATAATAATAATAATAATAATAATAATAATAATAATAATAATAATAATAATAATAATAATAATAATAATAATAATAATAATAATAATAATAATAATAATAATAATAATAATATAATAATAATAATAATAATTATAATAATGGTCATTATACAGAGAACTTCACTTTTTTATAAAGGTCATTACAATTGTACATTTCAAGTAATCCTAAGTTTTATACTAATTGAAATCGATAAGCATAAACCTTACCAATGTGTGGAGATTGGTCCTATTTAGACAGGCTGCATCTTAAAACAATTCCTCGTTTACCCCTCGGTGGATCCATCCCCTCTGTCCATCCTCTCGTCCACCCTTCGTCCACCCCTCGCTCTATCTTCATTCAATGATATTTCTGGCTCCTCTTCCTTATGCTTTTGCTGTCATTTTGCAAATACCTCACCTCTAACTTTGTTTTTTCCTCTCTAATTCCTCAAGTATCTTTCTGGCGGTACAATTGCCACTTTACCTTCCGCTAACGGTAAACTCTTCACTCAGATCATTGCATTTAACTCCATCTTAGACACTTCCGGAGCTATTCCACCTTCTCCAACTCTCTCTAACTTATTCTTAGCATCGTGCTTTCTTGTAAAGATGCTTTTCTGCTCGTCCCAGAGCTTAAACCTAAGAAATGTTTTTGATTCTGATGATATTCCTCCCAATGGTTCACAAAACTTGAATATTGAATCCGACTTTGGTGAAACTATCTTCTCTGTATTGCACTTTCCAACCTGTCCTCCTACTCCAGAAACGTGCTAGCATCTCATTAAGCCTGTGTCTGAAAAATAGGGCCCCACTCTACCCTCTGACTATCTTTCAGTCGATTGAACCCCTTCCCCCGTTCATTCAGATGCTTTAGAATCAACCCTTAAAGGGAAAATTAAGAAATATCTTAATATTTCTAATCTTTCTCCGAATCGTTAGTTATGGACTAGTAAAGAATTCTCTACTAGTAATTTTTTTCTCCTATTTCTGATTTTTGGTCCTCTGCTATTAGCAATTTCGTTAAATTTTTTGCTGTGGCGCTAAACATATCTAAGGCCTTTGGTAGAGTCTCTCACTAGAGCTTTGGAATTTCTAAACTTCCATTTTCTGCATAGTTCTTCTCTTTAGTTCCTTCTTTCTAATTCTTCAGCCATTCATAGCAGCCTGATTGTGCAGCATGGATACCGTATTATTTTCAAATCTATAAATAGTGGTTGTTCCTCTGAGTTCTTGTCTATAATCAACATTTTTTCTACTTTCTCATTAATGACTTTCTCTCTATTGCTTTCATACCTATCCAGTTTTATGTATCTCATATATATATTATACAGTATATATATATATACTCAGTATTATATATATATATCTTATATACTCTAATTTATATATATATATATATATATATATATATATATATATTATATATTAATATATATATATATAAATATATAAATATATATATATATATAATAATTATATATATATAATACTATATATATATATATATATATAATTATATATATATGAGAAGCAAATGGAATACAAAACCTTGACAATTCACATCCGAATCTAGTGCCGCATGTAATGCTAATTCAAAATGTTGTTAAAAATAAATTCAAATCAAGTTTATTTTTTACCTTCTCTCCCCCCCCCCCAAATAACCAAAGAATTTAAGATGACACAATTTAATTTTTTTAAATTCTTTTCAAATTTCATAATACAGCAGTAGATCGAAATATGATACAGCATTAATTTATAGTATTTTCATACAAAGTTTTCTCTCTCGTTTTAGTTAATTTCAAAGAATTTAGTAATAATATTTTTCATTAAAATAAATATGTTTATTCTCTTATCATCATTGTTTGGATTAATCATTACTCCTAAATCTAGACCACCAAAGTGGCTGATTCTCTCTCTCTCTCTCTCTCTCTCTCTCTCTTCTCTCCTCTCTCTCCTCTCTCTCTCTCTCTCTCTCTCTCTCTCTCCTGTCTCTCTCTCTCTCTCTCTCTCTTCTCTCTTATTCACGGACACTGCTCTCTGAACTCTCTCAGTCGCATACCTCCGCCATGAGAAGCAGCTCTTGGCCACACGAATTCTACACAGTTACAATTCCCCTCGTTAAACTCTCTGAACCCATGACCTAATCGCTATGCTCAATCTACATGACCCTGCGGTGATGTTGGAAAACTTCCACTTTATCATTTTAACGACCTCCTTTTTATTTCAACAACTAATTACAACCGAGCAAGATACTCGGGCAATCCACCAGACCTAATATATATATATATATATATACTATATTTATATATTATCTTTATTTATATATTATATACATCATATATACTATATAGGTGAGTGAGTATACGGATATATATATAATCAATTTGATATATATATATATATATATATATATATATATATATATATATATTATAAGCTTTAAAACAGCTTGAAATTGAAAGAAAGACATAAAGAAAAAGTAAAAACGCGAAAATTCTAAAAAATAAAAGTAAAGAAAAGAAACAAAAAAAACGAAACAATATGGCAACAAAACGAAAAATATGAGAAAATAAAAGCCCTTCTTTTTCCAAAGCTTTGGTTTGATATAAAAGCTGCTTAACCGTTCCTTATTTTCAGAAAATTATGTTCTCTTGGTAAGCTTTTGAAATTTACGATTATGTAAGAAACAATCATAATCTATTGTTAATAAAAGCTACAGAGTACTTTTCCTTACTTAATTATATATTATATATATATATATATTATATATATATATTTATATATATATTAGTGATATTATTATTATATATATATATATATATATAGTATATATATATATATATATATATATATATATTACTATATATCCGATAGACTATGTAATTTTATGTGTGTAGAGCTATTAAAAATTTGCGTGACATTGCTCAGATATAGTACAACTGATTTGAAAGTCAATTAATACTGTTTATGTGAAAGGATTATCATTATAGAAATTGACAACCCAATTTACCCTTTATTACCATCTAACCAATGAAAAGTCTCCTATGGTATGAATTTTTTTTTCATTGGTCCAAACAAATTTCGTGACATTAATCGCTGTATATTCTTTTATCATATTTACTTTTTTTTTTTTTTAATTTCGTTTGAGTTGTGTATGAATTGTGAAAAATTTACTTGCTACTTTTACCGTGTATAGAATACAATACAGACGCTCTTTTTACCGTATCTAAGTAATATTAACTATAATCTTAACAAATATTGCAGAGTCGTTTCTTTTACCGTACCTCAATTACCGTACAGAAATTATTTTAGCGTTACCTTGTATACAGTACATTCATTCTTTTACCGTTCCTCAAATATTGCGCATATATTTTTTGACAGTATACATCGGATACAGTTCATAAATATTTTTCCAAACATACATCCTTTTACTATACACCAAATGCTGCACAGACATTTTATTACTGTACATGGGGGTTGATCTTCGTCTAATGTACCGTAAAAGAACTGCAAATCCATTACTACTTGTACTACTGTACTATAAAAGTATCTGTTACCGTCGTTTGTGTTAGTAAATAACCTTATTACTAATAACTTTATCAGACCCTTGAGTAGTTATTGCTGTCACATAGACCGACCACTTTTATTATCATATATGAATGAAATAAGCTCTATTATTAGGCTTAATTCGAGGGGATGACAAGCCGAGGCTGTACAATCACGATCAAACAGACCAACCGAAGGTTTGTCGGATGTCTTTGTTTGCATTAATTTATTTGTTATTCATTTTGCTTTTGCGGAGGCAAAACACTTATTATTTTTGAAAATAACCACAAATAGAATTTCGCCTTCAAACTGGTACTATGGTTATTGTTGTATGATAACTGATCACACGCGAGTTTTGAGTGATCTCCTAGGTCACCCCCGTAAGGGTTGTGCTCCCTTAGCGCCATAGGTCCAAATATACGCCTGAAAACATGTAGCGCTTATAACGTACTCGTTGCAGTGAACATCTTTGCATGTGAGCTAATAAGATTTACGTATCATATACTCGTTCTGGAGACTAGGAGATGTACGTATCCTCTGCTGTCCCCTTAAGGGTGTCGCCTGCACTCCTCACAAAAAATAAAAATATATGATTGCGTTAGTAAGACTGATATACTATGGAGGAGCTCGGCTTGAGATTCGGCGAAATACGGATTTCTCGGAACTACGAGAGTTCAGTGTAGAAGTGATGGGAACGGATTCGGCGCTCCTAGGACCCCATCGGGAGGGGGGTTCCCAGTTGGAAAAAAAAAGGAGAAATGCATGGAATGCAAAAAACAGACGGAAAGAAGGTAGAAGAAGGAAAGTATAGAGGAGGAAGGGAGGGGTAAATAGGAGGAGAAAGGAGCGGCTAAGGAGAAGGAGAAAGATGACGGATATGTGAGGAAGGATCAGAGTTGCTAGTGACACCCTCGGTGCTGGATCTCACATAGTTATGTTGAGTTTAGTAAAAACATCATTTAATAATAATCAATATCATTACTGTTTTACATAACTGCTTTCTTCTCTTATTCATGTACATTATTCTAATACCGCGGACGAAATTGCATCCTGCAAAGATAAGCTTGGCTTTCTAAATGTTGAAGATACTATCTAATATTTTTTCAAAGTGCTCATTTTCTTTTTTATAAAGCGTTGACTAATATTAATTTTTTTTTCTAGTTGATATGTAAAGTCTGTTTTATAGTGTTTTTTATAATTATTATACTATTTTGATACATTCTAAATACTCTAATTAGTGTTATAAAATCATATATTAGTTCTTATAGAGTGTTTATTTTTTTTATATTTATATCTTTATATATGTTATTGATTTCCTTCTTTATTTTTATTTATTTTTTCTTAATTTATTCTAATATTTTTTCTATATAAAGTTATTTATTTTAAAATTACTCTTCTTCTATACTCTATTTTTATTATTTGTACAGTTTTTTGAGATTTAATAACTATGTTTAATTTTTTATTTTATTGGTATTAATTTTTGATTTTTTAATTTTCTATATTTTATATTTTATTTATATTATAAAGTTATATTATTATATAGAGAATTCTTTTTTGACACGTTTGTGTGATATTAAAATTTTATATTATATAATAAAGTATTTATTTATAGATTCTATATAATTTGAGTGTGTTTTTTGTTTTTAATTTTTAAGCTTTTTATTTTCTTTACTTTCTCCTTATTTATTTTTATCTCAATCTTTAATTTTACATTTTTACTTCCCTTGTTCAACTTTTTTTTTTAACTTTATTTTTTTTTTTATTTTAAAAAAAATTTTTTTTAAATTGAAATCTATCATTTTTTTAATTATTTGTATCATTTTTTTTTTAGTGTTCTCTTTTTAAAGTATACTTTTTGTTTTGTGAGATAAATTTTTATTTATACTTTATCCCATTTTAAAAAATAAAATATATTTTACTTTTTACATTACCCTAAAGCAGTAAATCAGCTAATCAAACCACAATCCAAGCACCCTCCTAACCAGTCGTGATCTTTGAGCTTTTGATCTATGTATCTATTGATCTATTGATTAAGGTCAAATTTTTACTAAAATGCATGTTTTACATACCTAAATCAGTAAATCAGAAATCAAATACCCAAACCTACCGCCTGTCCAATCCTTTGATCTTATCTGATCTTAATGATACTATGATTAATTGATCTATGATTATAGTCAAAATTTATTAGAAAAATATAGTAATAGATTTACATACCTAAACTTCAGTAAAATCAGTAAATTTCAGACCACTCACGCTACCCTCTGATCTCAGTTGTGATCTATTGATCTATATGATCTATTGATTTATTGATCTATTGATTGGAATGATCAATAATTTTTTTACGTAAACATATGTCATGTGTTTACAGTATCTATATCAGATAAAATCAGTGAAATCAAACCCACCCATAGAGTGGAGAAAGAAAAATATTCCGTTTGTACCATTTCTGAAATTTTGCAATCCATCTTTTTTCTTTTCGCTTTTAGAATCAAATATTTTGTATTCTTAAAATTGTATGTTTTACATACCTTTATAAAGACATCAGTAAAAAGTTAAATATGCAAGCCCCAGGCCTACCCTTCCTGTCCAATCGTATCAGAAAATAACTTATTATTAATTGAATCTATTATTGATCTATTGAATCTATGTAGATCTATAATTGATTATATGTCAAATTTTTTAGACTTCTAAAAATTGTTTCATATCTGTACATACACCTAAACAACGCCTAGATAATATCAGTAAATAAATCTAAACCTACAATCCACAAGCCCCTCATGACAGTTGTTGATCTAGTGATCTAATTATTCAAGTCATATTTTGTAAAATTAGCGTAGTTGTTAGGTCATAATTTTTACTAAAATTTGTCATTAGTATTTTATCAAATCCTCTTAAATCAGTTAATTCATCAGTAAATTCAATACTACCATACCCACGCACACACCCTGTTCTTCCCTTGAAGTCTATTGATCTATTGATCTAATCTCAGATATTTCTCAACGAGTCATCCGAGTTTCGAGTATTCAAAATTTATAATATGGGATTAAACATAACATAAATCAAGTTCTTCAGTATCAAAGATCAATCATAAATTATAGTTGACCAAGTACTGATAGTCATGGAATCTCCTTATCTGAAATAGAGAAACAACAGATAGTTCTAAAGTAACATTTCATCAGTATTTATAAATGTAAAAACTATTGACTTTAAGAGCAGTCATCTGAACTATGCACAAAATTTGATTTGTTCACATACGACAAACTCTCCACCACCTTACCCAAAGTTCCAACACTTAACAACAGTAAACCGTACACCCCCCTCAATTACATACAAAAACGTAACTTATTCAACACTTTGTCAAGCATATCTCTACATAACAATGTTAATTTTAATTAACACGGTAATATTAACAAAAATTTTTACCATTAACATTGGTGTTAATTATCATACGAGCAAACGAAAGTATGCCTAACTACAAAGTTAAGAACATTAATAAACAAATAGCAATACAAACATAGAATATAATTACCCAATCGACAGAAACCTGGACATACAAGTCTTAAGCAAGAATAAACTGCTTACATTCAGTAACAGGTCCAAACATATCAACGAGGTAAGTAACAACAAGGACATACAAAAAAAACATGAGTACCGGTTTCACACTGTAATATTTAATCAAACATATTCTTACAATGTAGTTTAAATGTTTAATTTTTAACATGTAACATAGTTAAAACATTGTGATACCTAAAAATTTAATCATAACACTGCGAACACATAAATACCTAACGTGTAATAAGACACAACAAAGTAAAGTTTTACCCTCAGTAAAGCAAAACTATGAACATTAACTACTTAAACACATCACCACCAACAACAACCAAACAATACAACAGCTGTCATTAACACACGTGTATGTTTCAAAATAAGGCTGATACATACGTAGAAAGTTAAACCCGAATTAGTTGTGCTCAAATGCATTAACAAAGTTATTTATTCCAAACATAAACTGTAAACATGACATCAAGTTTTAATCAGATCAAACATATAGAACTAAAGAGTTCTTTAGAAAAATCGTCACACTTTAAATTGTAGTATAATATTTACAAGAATATATTTATAAGCTAGTGTATTAATCAGTAATAATCATAGGTAACATCAAAATCCATTCAACTCATTCTCCACCACAAACCACTCTTTCCAGTCCTATTTAACATCTCTATTGAATATTTATTTTATGTCAAGCTAATTTTTAGTTATATGTTTATGAAAACGAGTTGTATTAAAAATGTTTTTGGTGTACTACTATCTGAGAGTATGGTCTATCTCTAAGTTAACTCTCAGTATCTTATATCTTCGATTTAACTCAAAAAGTTGCTGACATAATTCATATAATATATAACCTGATACTCAGAATATATGTGACGAAACATAATCCAACACACCATACGTACGACTAAACTACTACATTAACAAAGCTTCACTAATTGTGATGAAACACTAAGTTACCTAGTCAGTAGCCACAATCGTAAACCATATCACACTTTTTCAAGCAATAACACAATACATAACTACATCTCATGTTTATTATTATAGCAATCTCAATACAATATAGATTGTTACTGCTCGTCATCTCTAGTCCTTCTACTATCGATAAATAACGTAAGCACAAAATGAGTGGTACTTATATATACTATAACAGACCCAATACATACGAGATTGCATTAATTTCAATATAGAAGTGCTTATTCGAGCCATTTCCAAGCATCATAGTTTTGAAAAACTAGTTAAAAAAAATATGGTGTTACACTACTAATTTTCACATATACCTCTATAAATTATTAACATTAAAGCGCACAAAGTTTCTCACCACTCCTAACACAGTATAATTGTAACTAAGGCTTGTAACACATACACATATAGTAATACTTTTCCAAGCAGTGTATCTGTACAATATATAATCGTTAATTTTATATTTAGGACTCATCGCTCAGTGTGATTAGTGTGTACTTACTCATCTTACTACTAGGATTAACCTCGTGTTTGATATACTATTCATATTCAGACCATAAACTGAATAATACAAACTTATCAAAAATTTTATACAAACTAGACATAGACTTGATTGCACCTCGCATATACGTTTGAATAAAATTCACAGTAAATATGTTTAATAGTTTACAGATTTAAAGCGAGTATAAAAATACACGTAGTTACATTACAAGTGATTAAACAACTGCTAAACCATGACTTCATATACCCCATCTCCCATCCATATCATACTCCTTCATTCGAAAACTTATTTAATTCATTGATTAGATCTATTGCCATCATTTCATGTTATATTTTGCACGGTGTTGATTATACTCATTCTCAACATAGTACAGAAAATAAGTTTTTTATGGTCACTGGTCATATACTATAATATAGATAATATATACTGCTCAATCTGTAACATGTTTTTTCTGTAATAAATGCTAACATTTGACACAACTATAACTAACTGAATTATTCATTAGATGACTTTATATGTGTACAGACATAAGAGGCCTTATTTCTAATATACGAATAAACTACTCAACATTTAAACAAACTTCAGACATATAAACACGACTCAGTATATATAAAAGGTACACTAATATTATGTCTCATAATATACCTCATACCTTTGTATATTCCGCGATTATCTCTTTTCATGTATAAATCAATGTTATTCATTATCTACTATTAACATGGTCACAAATATTTATTAGCACAAATATTTAGCATGAACCCCGGTCTAAGTCTGAAGAGCTACTGCAAAGACGGATTATTAATGCCTTAAAAATTGGTTGAAAAAATTTTTTTGATTATCATTACTTTATTATTATAATATTAATTCCAAAAGGACCTATCTCTGTGAACCTCGTCCAAATATCAAGTGAATCTCCAACGAATAAGCAAAGAAAAAGTTTAATAGAGCTCCAAACATATAACATAAAAAAGTGTCACTGCTCGAGTCTCGTGAGATATATACATCAATTGACTACGTATTGGATAGTAATGTATAGGGATATCTCATGCGCAATTCTCTATATTTCAGAGGCAAAGCCTGACTATAACTCTAGCTCAACAGATTACCTTAATCTCTTCACTTTGTCTAACAACTTCTAATATTCGTCTTATGTAAATACACGAGGCTGTAATTATTGCTTTCATCACAAGAACTCGTAAAAACACATGTCTCTAAACCAAAATCTGACTCTATATAGTTTCACACCTCAGTCACAACATGTAATATTTAACATGCTATTATGTCACTATACTCTTTATAAACCACAGTATTTACTATACATGTGCGAAGAATAATCTCTTAAACAACACATCACCTACCGATGATGTATAAGTCCAATCGCCCCCTCGTAATATAGAGAGTGTGAACTCTCTGTGAGGATATCTGCAGCGTGTATAGACGGGCTTCTTACATGCCGCTTTCGCAAGAGGTGCTGAGGCCTTTACCCCCTCCTTTCTCGAACGATAAAAATTTTAGGATCATACTATGTGAGTGTGTCCATATACAAAACACAAAACCCACTTCGGTGGGTGATGCCCCTCTCTAGGATATACAACACATTTCTAATGTAAAGACGAGTGTGCAATCCTCCCTCGATATTCTCTCTTTCTAGTCGATGTCTTACTTTTTTTACACCCTGGTGATGTGTTTTTTAGATTGGGTGTGATCTCGAAAGCATAGTTTATTTTTAAAAAGAATTATTTAGCTTGGCTATAGTTCAGTACTTTTTTTCACATAGAATGATCTTAAAATATATAAGGATAAAATTAATCTTCAACTCTCTCATGTATAAAATGTACAGGAAGACCTAAGAGTTTGTGTATGATCGAGACAAATTACATGAGATAATAGACCGGTATGATTGAGTTTAATGAGTCATATGATTTTAGTTTGTTAGTGAAATCGATATATCTTTTCTAGCTCTTCAATGAGAGAATTCTTAGCTTAGTCGATGAACTTCTGCTTTTATATTTATATATTTAAAAAGATGACTCTATAAGTCTCCCGCGGAACGAGTTTGGAGCGCGTGTTTATAATAGTTAATATATATTGAGGTTAAAACTTTTGTGTCTTTCGAAACAACTAATTCGTTGTTGAGATATATGCGGATTATTTGGTGTGAGTTAGATATAAATATGTTAAATATTTGTTTTAATACTATTTCCACCAGATATTAGTATGATCCCAATAATTATATGTTCGCTCTGGATGTACTTTCAGGTTGCTTATGAGTATTCGTGTTCCGATGCTGTCTCTGTCTTAGACCCTGGTTATATATGCCATATCAAATAGCTCTTAGTGGTTGATCAAATAAAATTACCCGTAGTAGCGTTAACTGTTATTAGGTTTTAAATTAATACATATGAATAATTCTAGAGATATGCTTGAATATTACAGGGACGAAGAATGTGTTTCGGTTTTTCTCTAATGCAATGAGTATTATTAGGGTTTACGTTTGTACTCTATTTGTTTTTAGTAGCAGTCATAGTGTTTGTCAAATTAAATGGTTTGTGTTGTGATATACCTCTGTACGGGGTATATAGCGAATTGTTATAGATAAGTGATTCTTATGTTACTATATCTTTTACTAAAGGGTGATACTTCGATAATAACTTTTTTAGTTTATTAATGAGTGAACGTACTCTCTGAAAATAGTAACAGGTATATATATGTCATAATTCGACCATGATGATGTGTGAGTTGATAAATATCCTATAACTCTCTCTCTAATATATATGTGTTCTGTTGTTCGTACAAGTTCTCGCTCCCAAATAGATACCCTTCTACTTTGGTGGAATTAGGTAAGCCTTTGACGTTTGCCCATCACAGGAGATTTATATAAAACTGCATAATTATTCAACTCTGGCACTTTATGATCTTGGTGAGATCTAGGGACTTCGTCCAATGAGTCTCCGCATGACGATCATGGCTTTCTGTTCTTCTCCTAGGGAGAGTCTGAAGGTAGAGATTAGTTTCATGCCTCTGTTTCTGAGAAGAGAACATTTCATGTGCCTCGTACGTTTGACTAAGAACTCTTACGCCCTTAATTCTGATTTCAATTCTTGATACAGTGATCCTTCGCCCACCCTTTTGTTCGTTTACATCAGTGGTGGCTGATGTCTTTGAATATCTCCAAATCTCACTCCGAACTGTTTTACCTTATTCCTATGAAAATTACACTCCCCCTCCCATGAATATGTAATAAGACATGATTGGTCATTGTTGAAGTAGGGCCATCCTTTTCTCAAGGCCGACTTCTCTTCCCACCTTGCAAGTCGCGCTGACTCAATATCTGTCGTTACAGATGACTTCAAGATGAGAGGAATCGGAGCATCAGCAATTTATCCTGATTGCACTTTGCCCCATATTCTATTATTCGCCTTGTCTATTTCATGATAAACCTAGGTGCTTTGCTACTTGCAACTAGGATTCTAGTTCTCAACAGGACTGAATGTGTCATCACTTTTCCATATTCTCAAAGCGCACTTCTCGCAATTCAGAATAGATCCTTTAGGAACCCCTTGCTTTCAAAATTCAGCAATACCTGTTCCAACTTTATGTTCAAATGAAAGTTTTACTGGGTTCCCTATCTCGTGAAGGGTGCAGGAGGTGAGAAAGGTAACAATTTCAGCTGTTCAGGTGGCCACATCGCGCAGATCCTGCATGACCAACCTAGCTAAAGAAATCTAAATGGAACTTCTCCCTGCTACAGACTATTAATCCCCCCTCAAAAGTGGTTTCAAAATTGGCTGGAAGGACCGTTGGAAGAAATACATACGAGGTGCTAAAATTTCGTTCTGTAAAACTCCTCGTGAAGAGTTTGTCTCTCCCAGGTTCCTTAAATCGAGCTAGCATTGGTTATGTCAATGCTACTCATAGGCATCATATAGCAATGGAAACCACCCAAATCTCATCCTGTTCATTTTACAGGATCTGCACCTCTCTCGGTTCGCCATATCCTGATAGGATGTCCTGTTTTAGAGACACTACTTGGCAAATATTTTCCCGCTCTGCAATCTATACCCTATGGTGACCGGTTCTTGTACATTTTAACCGAATCTCCAATCTTGCAGTCTGACGCAATATTTGCATTTTTAAGGAGCCTGAACCTGCTCCATAGTAGCTAAATATTCTTTTTATTGACATTATTTATCATTTCGTTTAGGTGCAATCCCTAGTATCGTATTCCCGCACCAGTATCACCGCTTTACAGTGCGCAGTATCATCACCTGTACAGGAACTCGGGGGGGGGGGGAATTATATGGGGCAATATTAAGTTTAGAAGTAGTCTGCGATTGATGATCATTATGATTGTACAGGACCATTGTTTATAGCGGTTTTAAATTACCTGGGGGAAACTTGGTGTGTATTATATTATTTCTTATTTGTCCGTGAAAGTTATGGTGTTAGGTTTATGGTAGAATTGAGTCAATAAGTTAACCATTTAAGTTAGTATTTTTAGAGTAGGTATTTCCAAAAGAGTAGAGAGTAAACTATCAGAGAGGATTCTGAAAGAATTGTGGTGATGGCGGGGAAAAATTATGATGGAGTATACAACGGAAAGCTAATGGAGGTAAAAGTAAGAGATAATAGGGAATTCCCCAAAAGATGTGAAATTTTGTTGAATTTTTTTTTGGAAATTTTTTGGAAACTTAAAAGTTGAAAATTGAAGTATCAATATGAGATTGGCTATGTTAAGGTGAAAAGAAATATAACCGTGAGGGAACTGGGTCTTTTTTAAAAGTATTTTGGCAAGA
>JABUQX010029408.1:0-5000 GCA_015478945.1 Trachelipus rathkii | reverse complement strand
ACACCAACATGGGAGGGAACCCAACAGAAACTCAATGTTGTGGTGCTGCGCTGGTAAAACAAGCAAAGGGACTGTTGAATGGCACAGGACCAGAGCGTTACGGGTTGACCGGTCAAACAACGACTGGAGAGCGCCCCGAGAATCCGAAAAGATGGTATATTACCCCCACGGGCGAAGGAAAGTACTGATCCTGTTCACCGCCATGACATTGCTATTAGTTCAGCTGAAAAAACAGCAAATGAGGCGGAAGGTATGGTGATACAAGTAATGTCCGGAAAACACAGCTTGAAGCTCCCACCCCTTCCCCCGTCTTTAACCATCGGTGTAAACCGCTATAAGAGTCGCTATGGACCTCCGCACGTGAGATACAAAAGCAATCCCTTCAACAGCACATGGGTGCGCCTCCGACTTATGCAAAGACAAGATCCCACTGCAGAGAGCAGGAGGCGGAGAGACCCACTGTGAACGGGTAGAGGTAAAATCAAAAGTGCATGACGGCTCGCTGAGGAAGGTCGAGGAAAGTCAAGATGGATGGAAGTAACAACCCAGCAAATGGCCAATTAAGAAGGGTATGTGAAACGAACACGCTCTATTATAGGTGTCAAGGCCGACGAAGTAGGAACCTGAAGACGGATGAACAGCGAGCACATGAGCTGCTCCCTCCTCAGGGATAGGGGCATCACCCCGGCCTCCACCTCCAGGCTCTCCCTCGGAGAGAACGGAATGCTCCCGTGGCAATTCTTCAGACTTTCATTCTGAATTGGGTCAAGAAGGCGGATGTAGGACTGGAAGGTCTGCCCATAAATGCCACAACCATAGTTTCCAGTTTAGCCCGCACCAGCATGATGTATGGCGTGAGCATGGTTTTTCTGTCACGCACCAATCTTGGAGGTTGAGGTCGCCGTAAAGATCCAAGGAAGGCGGCAATTAGCCCTTGCAGAGGAGAGTAATATGAGGAAGGTACGTGAGGCGTCTCATCGAGCAACAGACCCAGGAACGCACCCATGGCTCCACACGGATAGGGAGCCATAGAGAACAGTAAACTATTGGAGGCAATTGTAGGCGACCCCGACGACGAGGATTTTTCCGGAAAAAGCCATGGCTGTAGTTTTCGACTTGGAGAATGTAAAGCCACGTGCAGAGCGACCAGGAGGAAACCCTATCGATGGCAACCTGAAGTTAACGTTCCATACAAGGAAGTTTTGCCCCAGTGATGTACAGGGCAAGATCGTCCAACATAGAATGGAAGCAGCGCACTGACGTCGGGATGGAATCGACAACACCATCGAAACCAATAGCGAAAAGCAACACGCTTCAGTACACTGCCCTGCGGCACCCCTTCGTCCAGGACAAAAACACATCGACAGGCGTGGAACACAACGGCACCTGAAACGAAACGCGTCCGACATTCAAACAACTGAAGAATAGGGGAAGTGCCCCTAAGTCCCAAAGAGTGGAGGCTCGGCAAAACCCCCAACCTTCACGTGCTATCATACGCCTTTTCGAGGTCAAAGAAGACGCGCCAGGGTCATTTTGTTGGAAGCAAAAGACTCACGAATGTCGTGATCCAAGTCTTATCAAGGGATCCATGGTCGAGCGATGGCGACGAAAAACAAATTGGTAGTCGGAAAATGCATGGAGGTCGCTCCAACGTGGGAACCAGACGGGAAGCCACCAATCTCTTCCATGAGCTTACATGTATTGCAGGTCAAATGAAATAGGACGATGGTTATCGGAAGAAGTCGGATCCTTCCCAGGATTTGGGAATGGGGACAATATATGCCAGTAGACCAGACAGGAGGGAAAGACCCCCTCCACCCATATTCTATTGTATAAGCCGAGAAGGAAGCAGTGGCAGATGGTTATGAGCATGTGTCGAAGCACTGAAGGAGATGCGCGTCAGGGCCAGGCGCCTCCATCCCGCAAAGCTTGAGAGCGTTCTAGGAACTCGGTCCTGTGTGGAATAGCCGTTGTACGGAAGGTCTGTACCAGGCGGAGAAACAGAAAAATCAGGAAACTCCACCCGCAAGCGACTAGAACGAAAAGGTTCAGATAACGGGGAAGCCGCGTGGAGCAGGACGCGAAGTGATTTAAACCCCAACTCGTCCCCACAACCCCGGGAGCAGTAGATGACATCAGAGGTTTTGCGGGAAGTAAACAAGGGTAATAGGCGAATCTGCATGGTGTTTCGGGAAATTTTCGCCACTTCTTTATGGACTTGAGATACAGGCGTAGAAGAATTAACGGTGGAAGCATGGGCGAAAATACTGTTTCCGCGTACGGCGAATAATACGCCGGGAGCGGGCCGCCGAAGCCTTAAACAGAATCAAGTTGGAAGGTGTTGGGAGTCTGTTTATACAGCTATATACAACTTACGCTTTTCACGATTATCCCGAGCACACTTCCTGGTTCCACCAGGGAGTTGCTGATTTGCGGGTCCCAGATGAACGGGGGTATATGCTCCTGAAAGTAAGTGAATGCATCCGCCGGCGACGGGAAACACGTTAGTGCAGGAAAGACGGAAAAGTAAGTGGCCTGATGAAAGGAAAGACCAGTCGCCCTGTCATTAGCGCCAGCCAGAATAAGGTGGTAGCTGCGGACTGGGCCCGAAGGATGGTATCACGATAGGGTAGTGGTCACTACCACAGAGGAAAGACGACCTCTCCCACCCAAAACGATCTAAAGACGAGATGGAACACAACGAGACGTCAACACAGGAAGAAGTGCCTGCATCAAAACGTTCAAAGGTTGGAAGGCCGTGTTGAGACATCCCAAAGAAAAATCCGCAAAATACTCAACAACCAACCGGCATTGGGGGACGTAACAGAGTCTCCCCACAAAAGGATGCGGAGTGTTAAAGTCACCGAGGACCCAACATGGGCGGTGGAAGACTCCTGAAAAAATCAACGGTCCTTCTTGGTATATTTACAACTGGGCGCCAGGTACACTGAGCACAGCTTAAGCGGCGTGTCAAGATGGAGACGAGCGCCACGGCATTGCAGCGGAGTTAGAGAGTGGAATGGGAGTGAATGGGACAGACTCCTGAAGCAGGATCGCTGGCCCACCTCTTTCGCTGGCTCCATGATTCAGGGAAATAAGGGGCTCCCTGTACCTGGAAGGTTGCCAAAGGTCACTGTAATGCAATTGTACATGTAATATAACCATTACTTCATTTATGTACTTACAAAGTAATGGCCAACGTTGCCATTGCTATTCCTTTTTTCATTTTTGTATATTATTCTCATATTAGGATTTGTTTAATTGAAAATATTGTAAATATGTCTGTATTTTGTGAGTAAACGACAGCCAATGAAAACTTGTTTTTCAGGATATAGATGTTGGAATATTATAGAGGTTTGAACTATGTATTGGACATTGATAATAATATTATTTATTATTATTATTATTATTATTATTATTATTATTATTATTATTATTATTATTATTATTTATTATTATTATTATTATATTATTATTTATTATTATTATTATAATTATATTTATTTCATTTTAAATCTCATGAAAATTTCTTGGGCGGTATGATTAAATAAGGGCTTTTATATATATAAATAAATGTATATAAAATTCAATAATCTTGTATAAAAGTGAAGCGCACAATGTATAAATTTTATTTAGCTTTTATGTTTTGATGTTTAAGGAAAATTGTGATTTCTGAGAACGAAACTCGATGCTTCAAAGGCATACCAATTTTCTGTTCTTTCTTAACATGTCCAAGTATATATTTATCTCTCTGAATTAATTGATAAATATATATACCACATTTATTATTATTTTTAAGATGGCAATCGTGGGCAAAGCTTACCACGTAATCTTGAATTACGAAAAATTACATAAGTATTATAATATAAAATTTTTTTAATATTTTAGAATTCTTTTCTTCATCAATTACTATCAGTTAATTGAGATGCATAAAGTTGGTAGCGCTTGATGTCTTAGCTGAAAATCAATTTATTATTTGTATGTAGTGTGCATATTCTTATAATCGTTGAGTGTCTTATTTTATATTTATTTATAAAGTAATTGTGGAATTGTTTTTTTTCTAAATTAATAATTGATCCTAGCTATTGTAATTTTCAATGTGAAATATTGTGGCGGCTTATTGGATTTCTAAAGAATGTAATATGACTAATAGTGTTTTAAGCTGTGTGTTAAATATAATTGAGTTCATTTATGAAATATAATTTGCATTTGTCCATTTCGAAAGACATCGTCTGTAAATGACGATATTAATGCAAGTGATAGTGTCTGCTAGGTGTTGCTATATATCACTAGCAGGTAAGAGTATTTATTATTGAAGTGTATTTATTAAAGTGTGCAGTAAAGATTATTATGTGTTAACAAATATAAAACGTTTTCATTTAAATATTATTATTTATAATACACGAATAATTGTTAAAGTCACATTTTATTTATTTGAAAATAACCGTTTTTGTTTTACATTTAAAACAACTTACTTGCTTTGGAATAACAGCTGTTAATGATCAGCTGGAAACTGCATTCATTTGTACACACGAATAAATCGATGTTTAGAGTTTTTTTAACATTAATTTACAAGTAAATATTTTTATATCTTTTGCAAAGTCATTCAGTTATTAATTATTGTTAATTATTTTTAATTTATATATTTGTTGAACATAGATCTATATATATGTAAATAATATATATATATATATATTATGGGCAAGGATTTATATAAATTTAGTGATAAAGCATTTGATGTTGTATACTAATTTTATTTTATTTTTGAATAGCATAATATATATTAATATATATATATATATATATTATATATATTATATATATATAATATATAATTATATATATATATATATAATATTATAATATATAATATATAATATATTATTATGATTTATATATAATATATATATTATATATATAGATATATATATATATATATATATATATATATATATTTATATACAATAATATAATATAATATATATATATATCTTCTCATA
>JABUQX010029407.1:35000-45000 GCA_015478945.1 Trachelipus rathkii | reverse complement strand
TAGATTATATTACCTGTTAGTTGACAGTCTCGGGAGGAATGTACAATAAGTAAAACAAAAAACAACTGCTTATATACTAGATAATCAGAAAATTGGTTGGTTGTGTGTTGGTGAATTTTTAAAAAAATAAATATAAATATACATTTGGCACAATAGAGTTAATAAAATAAATTACACAGTGATTAAAACGGGATTATTAAAGTAAAATAGATAAATAAATTAAAACCAAAATTAAAACAAAAATAACTTAATTGAGGAGCCATCTGAGTTAAGTTGCGGCTTTGTACTATGTATAAACAAGCTCTCGAGAATCCTTCGCTCAAGTAAACCTGACGCCGAAGACAACACCTTGAAGTTATCCTTTGAGATGTCATGATGGCTCTCTGAAGAGTGGGTCCTGATGGCAGAGTTTTCAGGTGAAGTTAATGGTCTATTTGTTCTAAATGAAAGACCCAGATGCTTTGAAATCCTCAGCTGCAGCTGCAAGCCAGTCTGGCCTACATAACGGGCTTGGCAGTCCGTACAAGAATAGGAATAAATAACTGAGGACCTCAAATGAGCCGGTAGAATATCCTTCATTCTGAAAAAAACTATTAATTTTAAAATCTGCTATATAAGCAGATAGATAATTTAGCACATGGGACCACTTTAGAAATTGATATTTGAATGTTTTTAACGAGCTTCGGAGTGTTGGAACCGAAGTAAGGAACTTTTAGATAAACTACTTGCAATGATGAATCCACATCTGGCTGTTTAGGGCGAAAAAGGTCTTCCAAGAATCTGTTGACAAGTCTATAAAATAGTTGCTCTGGAAATAAATTGAATTTAGCAAACTGAGTTAAAAATTGAACTTCTTTATGAAAATCTACCCAAGATGTTGAAAGTTTGTAAGCTCTAAAAATTCGGCAGGACAGTCCAGACAACTTGGCACTCAGAGGAAGGAAGCTGAAAAAATTAGTACCAAGCATAGTTGTGGTAGGCTTTCTATAGATGGAAGTAGAAAAGCCACCCACTGTACGGTGCACTCTGACATCTAAAAAGGGCAATGAGTTCTCATTCTCCTCCTCCATACTAAACCTAATATTCTGATGTTGAATGTTAAGGTAGTCTAAAAATTGTAAGGCATGACTCTGTTCTCTAAAAATCAAAAAACAATCATCAACATACCTTCTATAGAGTAATGGCTTAAAATCTGAAGGGCAGTTCTCCAACCAAGATCTTTCATGGTAGCACAAAAATGCATTGGCAAAAGTGGGACCAAGTGGTGAGCCCATTGCCATACCATCTATCTGCTTATAAAGCTGGCCATCAAAGAGGAAAAGTGTATCATCAGTGGCGAGTTCCAAGAATTTCGAAAATTGATTCCTATTGAGATTACTAACCCTATGTTCAGTTGACGGAAAAAGTCCATTAGTTATGATATTGCGAGTCTCATTAACAGGTATGTTTGTGAACAATGATTCTGCATCAAAGCTTACCATAAAGCCTGCCTCAATGGACATGAAAGTAATTTACAATGTATAGATATCTCTTGGTAAAATTCACCTATTTAGAAATATATATACATTTCGTTTACAAAATTCCACTTTTGCAACTTCTTTCCCTTGTCAATATATTTATATTTATTTTTCCTTTCTTAATTACCCAACACACAACCAACCAATTTCTGATAATCTAGTATATAAGCAGTTGTTTTTGTTATTATTGTACATTCCTCACGAGACTGTCAACTAAACAGGTAATATAATATAGGTATAATTTTATTTTTAAATTGTTTTATATTTTCTTACTATTATTATTATTATTATTATTATTATTATTATTATTATTATTATTATTATTATTATTATTATTATTATTATTATTATTATTATTATTATTATTAAATAATTATTGTTCTTATTATTGTTTATATTATTATTATATTATTATTGTTTATTATTATTATTAATTAATTATTGTTATTGTTAATCATTATTATTTATTAATTATATTATATTATATATTTTAATATATTTATTATTGTTATTATTATTATTATTATTATTATTATTATTATTATTATTATTATTAATTTTTAACTTTCATAATATTATTGTAATTTTAATTTATGTTTTAGCTGATGATGGGTTTGGATAAACCCGAAACGTCCTAATAAATTGTAGTCAAATCCGCCCTAATCGTCTTTTTGATTTCTTATAAGAGTTGAGGTTCCAAAAACGTTTTCTTAGCACTATATTTATAAATATATATCCAATATATCTGATATATATATATATATATATATAATATATAATATATACATATAATTTTTAAATAGCCAACAATAAATATAGATACACTATATCTATATATATAATAATATATATAATATATATTATATAAGTAGTAATAGTACAGATTCGTCTCTACTGTACTCTCTTTGAGACCCGGGAAAGGACTTTGACTTTCGCTTTTTCTGCGTATATATATCTACCCGGGTAAGGTTTATCGTCCTAAAATTTGGTCGGGCTATGTGGTGACGTAAACTCGTCGTAGACGAGGTTACGTGTCCGTGCACTCCCTGGAGGGGGTGCTGCCCCTAAAATTAGGGAATGATCGTAGAAGACTGAAATTTGGAGAAAGGATTCGGAGTCGGACCCGGAGTTGGATTCGGATTCAGATTCGGAGCCTGCACCGGTGCTGGCTCAGGTGCGAGTGCCGAGTTAGTAAATATTTGTATAATAATAAAATAGTATCCTTATATATGTTATTGAACCCGTAGATCTCGAATATGATGGTTATAAGTTCGTAAAGGGTGTCTGGGGACCCCCCCAGGAGGGGTTCCCCAGTAAAAATGGACGAAATGCATAAGAGAAGTGGAGAAAGGAGTCGTAGTCGGAGTCAGAGATGGAAGGAGTCAGAGAAGGAGTTGGAGTCAGAGGATTCGGAGTCGGTACCGGCACCGGTGCTGGAGCCGGTGCGGTGCTAAGTAAATAAATACTCGTTCAGTCCCATATTGGTATCAAAATATATGCTTATAAGGTCGTAGAACTTGAATATGAGGGTTATAAGTTCGCAAAGGGTGTCTGAGCCCCCTCCGGAGGGGTGTCCTCAGAAGAAATGCACTGAACGCAAAACAGAAGATTAAGGAAGGAAGAAGGAAGATGGAGGAAGGAGGATGGATGGAGGAAGGAGTCTGAGAAGGAGACAGAGTTGGGTTTTTTTACCAGGGGGGGGGGGGCCAAATAAACCGGTTTAGTCTCATATTGGTATCAAAATATGAGGGTTGGAAGTTCGCAAAGGGTGTCTGAGGACCCCCCTCCCGAGGGGGTGTCCCCAGAAGAAAGGCACGGAACGCAAAACAGAAGAAGATGGAGGAAGGAAGAAGGAGGAAGAAGAAAGGATGCATCTTACAAAGATAACTCGTTTTCTAAATGTTGAAGACTGACATTTCTATTTTCAAATCTCGTTTTCTTTATATAAACGTCAACTAAAATATATTGTTTGCTATTTTATTTTATGTTTCATTTTACATTTATACTTTGTGTTTAATTTTTAATTTAAATTTAAATTTATTTTCAAATTTTTATTATTTTTATTTTTTTTTTTAAATTTATTTTCTGTTTTATTTGCCTAATACATTTTGTTTTTACTAAAATTTTTAAGCTTTTCATGTTTATAATGTAAAAAACCACAAACCTAACACATCTTAAGCAAGAATAAACTGCTAACGTTAACAAAGTTTCATACTTAACAACAGTCAATAGCATACAAAAAAAGTAACCTATTCACACTTTGTTAATTTTACATTAACATAAAAATATTTAACAAAAATTTATCATAACCTTGTCCAATTATCATAAAGACCAACGAATATATGCTAACGAAACAAAGTATTTTACATTAACATAAAAATATTTAACAAAAATTTATCATAACCTTACCTAACTATCATAATTCCCAACGAATAATTGCAAACGTAACAAAGTTTTATCCAAACATAACATAAAATGAATAAAATGTCATAGAAAAGTGTAATAGTTTACTGATCCTAAAGCAGTAAATCAGTAAATCAGTAAATCAAACCTCCCGCCCCTCCCCTCCCCTCCCCTTCCCCCTTTTAATGATCTATTGATTCAGGTCACATTTCGAGTATCATTTCGGATAAACATAGCATAAAAAAAAAGTTTCTTTATGTACTATCAAGAGATCGTGGGAAGGTGGGTGCAGGGGAGGAGGGTAGGGGAGGGTGGTTTGATTTACTGATTTACTGCTTTTGAGCAGTGGTCTCTTGCGAGTGTATGATCTAGTATCAGTGAGTTGCGATGAATATATATAATATATATATTATATAATATATTATATAATATTATATACTCTTCGTCAGCGGGATTCGAACGTTGGACTCCGCGTTGCTGAGTTAACAACACCGGATGCTCTAAACACTAGGCCATCCACGTCCCCAAAAAAGAACGCTTTAAACGTAGCGTAGTTTTTAAAGCACCGGTTTTCTCATCCCATAAATGCTGAGTACTCATAAGGAAGCGCGAAAGGTTAAAGAATGAGAATAAGGGGAATCTGCTTATAGAATAATGAATAGGATGGTGCTTTTGTAACTGATTGAAATGGATGTCGAGGGGAGTGTTGGAAAGAACACTTTCAAAAATCGCACAATATTAACATATATGATGAGTGTAGTGAATGTGTGTGGTTTTGATGGTGCAAGAAGGAAAGGTATTTTGGGGATGAGGGTTATTAGTAAGAGGAGGTAATGGGCTAGGGTGAGAAAGTTGAAGATGGTAAATCTGCAGGTATAGATGAAAATTACTAAGTGAAATGTCAAGAGCGAGGCGTGAGGATGTGATTGATTGATTGGAAGTTGGTTAAAAAGCGTTTATGGAGGGTATATTTCCAAGGATTGGAGGAGAGCGGTAATAGTACCTTGTATAAGGGTAAAGGAGAAAAGGGGAACTGTAGAAATTATAGGGGAAAAGTTTATTGATGTTGTAGGAAGGTATATGCTGCGTATTTGGTCGAAAGAGTTTCGTCAGTGACTGAGGACTGATGGTGAAGAACCCAAGTGCGTTTGGAAGTGGTTGAGGATGTGTGGATCAAATCTTTGACATTGAAACAAATGATTGATGATGGAGAAAATGAGGAAGAAGAAGAATAAATTTGTATTTAGGTTTTATTGGATTTGCAACAGCGTATGATAGAGTTAATAGAAAGCGTTATGGCAGGTATAATGATATATGGTGTGGTGTAGGCTTCTTGAATGGAATGAAAAGTATGTATGACGATAGTGAAGCGTTGTAAGAATAAATGGTGTGGTTCAATGGTGATTGGTTTAGGGTTAATAGCGGAGTAAGACAGGGTGGTGTTATGTCTCCTTGGTTATTCAATTTGTATATGCGATGGGTTAGTGAAAGAATTGAGGTGGGCGATTGCAGGAGAATGGTGTTAGAATGGTGGGAGAATGGATTGAGCGGAGGTGCCCTACCATTATAGCGGATGATTGTTCTGTGTGGCGAATCTGAGAGAGTTTAAGAGGAATGATAGAGAGATTTGGCAGGGTGTGAAAGGAGAGCTTGAAAGTAAACGTAGATAAGAGTAAGTTATGGTTGTGAGTGAGGACACTCCTCCAGTGTGAAGTTATGTTAAATGGTGAGCAGCTAGAACAAGTGTCTGAGGTTTTAAATATTTAGGGGATATGTTGGATGAGAAGGGAACGGACGATGCAGAGTGTAGTAGGGAATAAAGTTGGTGAATGCAGGAAGGATGGCTGTGCAAATTAAAATCTTGGTGAATGCAAAGGGACTAAGTCTTGAGTGTGCTAGGTCTTTACATGAGGGTATGTTGTTACCTGTGTTATTGTTATGAGTGAAGACTATGCGCTCTGCGATAAGAAGTATAGATCTTAAAGTTCAATGTTGTTCAGATGGACAACTTAGGGTGCTAGGTGTGAGAAGAATTATAAAGAGAGAATGAACGTATAGAGAGTGGTGTGCCCGTTGAGAAAGGATAAATGAGAGAATAAATGAAAAGTATGTTGAGATGGTTTGGTCATGTGGAAAGATGAATGATAGTCGGTGGTTTAAGCGGAGTATAGTGGTGAGTATTTGAGAACCCGACCGGCTGGGAGACGAAGAGAAAGTGGATTGAGTCGGTGAACGAATGTCTGAAGGAAGAATGTGAGTTTTGGCAGAGAGGCGAGAATAAAGGTGCTTGATAGGAGAGAATGGCGGGTTTTATGGGGGCTGGTTGTGGCCCCCTGGCCAGGGGATGGAACCTTACATTGACGATTTACCATAGTGAGGGTCCCGTCGCGTCCCATGATGCTCTAGGGATTTCTGTCTGTGACGACTCTCACTAATTAATGACAGAGGGGCGGTAAGGCTGGGCTTTCTTTTCGACGTTTGTCATGTTCTCCTACTTCTTTTCTTTTCATGCTTGTACAGCACCTTACCCCAATCTTGGGCAAAGAGGAAGGTGAAGAAAGAAAGAAAGAAAGAATATATATATATTATATATATATTATATATATATATATATATATAGATATTATATATATAGATATATTTATATATATTATAGTTATTTTATTATTAATATATATTTTTATATTTATTGATATAATATCTTCGCGGGCAAAATTTAAAGAGCATTCTACCCCTTGTGTATGAATATTTAAATTTAAACTCTTTCCATATTGTGGAAAATGTAGGACAAAGGGTTTTGTTGTTTTTTATTTTGGGTTTCATATCTAACTTCTTGGAATAGTGTGCACGAGGTGTGTATAAATGTATAAAAACCGTTATGTAACGGACATGTGTGTAATGAATTAAATGCCATATAAAGAAACGAAAAAAATATGGATATGATGATTTTATTTAATCAACAACAATATTCTACGACCATTACATGTGAAAATGCAGCCTAAAGGTTCTAATAATGGCGGTTGTAACCCCTTGGCCCTTCTAAACTTCCTCCAAGCTATTCGGCATTGATGAAATGATCTTGGAGATGGTCTCCTGCGGGAAGTTGTCAAAGCGTTTGCAAGCTCCCTGAGTGTTGACGGAGCATGTTCACGGGCCCGAAACACGCCTACCCAACAAATTCCAAACATGTTCAGTGGGATTCATACCGGGCTCCTTGCAGAAATGGCCAAGAGTCTGATCCTTACCTGTTGTAGGTACCGTTGGACGACATGTGCAGTATGCTGTGTGGCGTTGTCATTGAGTAACAAAAAATGAAGGTTAATGAAGGACGCGAAGGCACTATATACTCTTGGAGGATTTTTCCGCATACCTTTCAGCCGTTTAGCGTTCCTCCTGCCTCGACGATATGCAATGCTGTGCAAGCACCCAAACAAATGCCTGCTCACACCATCACAGAGTCACCTTCAAAAGGAAACCTTGGGGAGATATTGCAAGCAGAAACAGTGCAAAACACTGCACGTCTCCAAATTCGCCCGAAGTTCAGTCTGCGTCCATGTAGTGCGAACCCGACTCATCTGTGAGTGTCCAATCTCCATACGCTTGTGAAAAATGAAAATGAAATCGCAACCCGATGCTCCCTGATCAGGAGAGGGCCGATGTCACACCTTGTATACGTACTCCACGTTCAATCTGTCGTCTTCTCACTGTAGCTCGGAAGATTGAGCACATGTCTTGACCTCACGGCAGCCTGTGGTGTAGCTGTACGCTTGTTTGAAAACAATCACGGAGACTGCCGAGACGGAGAATCTGCATCTCTTTCGGACGTCGCCCTCGGGCGACTCTGACCATGTATACGGTTGCTGCGAGTCTCCTCGAACCGACGAAGGATTCGACTGACCGTCGATTGTTTACCACCGAGTGCTGAGCCATCTGCTCTGAGAATGGTCGCTTGCGACCAATGGGGATAACTTCATATGACACGTTCTTATGCTCTGACGAGTCTTTCCATTGTGACAGTCTTTGTCAGCTACAACTTACAGCATAGGGTTTGTTTCGTTAGTTGGTTAGTGTCTTGCATCTTGTTCTCCTATGAAAGTACTTTCGGGATTTCATAATTTGGTTGGTTGTCTTTATTATACCATTTAGTTCCATTTACGGATGTAGTTACATACGGTAATACATTCCGAAGTTAGTTGACCCAAATAAAACCCAAACCATAGCTCTTACATTTCTAAAAATGAAAGAGTTTACATTATATTTACGGGTGATGCATTTATTGTCCCCGAGGTGTTTATATTATTATATATATATATAAATATATATATATATGATATAATATATTATATATATATATATATATATATATATATTATATATATATATAATAATATATATATATATAATTATAATATTATATATATATATATATATATATATATATACTAATATATATATATATATATATAAATATATATAAAAATAAATATATATATATATATATATTATATATATATATATATATATATATATATATAATATATATATCATATATATATATAATACTTATTACAGGCCTATAGGGTACAACTTAGAATTATTTTCGTCTTAGGGGTACGCGAGCAAAAAAGTTTGGAGACCGCTGCTTTAGAGTATTTTAAAAGGCAATTTTTTCTACGTTGTAAACAAAAAAAATAAAAGTTTTAGTAAAAATATATATTTTTGAAACAAATAAAATAAAAAATTAATAAAAGTTTTGTTGTTATGTTATACAAAATATGACTTGAATCAATAGATCAATAGATCAGTAGATCAATAGATCAAAATGATCATGGAGTGGTAGGGAGGGTAGGGTGGGTGTTTTGACTTACTGATTTACTGCTTTAGTGTGTGTAAAAATGCAAATTTTTTAAGCTATAAACATAAAAAGAATAAAAGTTTTATGTTATGTTATACAAAATATGACTTGAATCAATAGATCACGGATGGGGTGGAGAGGGGCAGGGCGGGTGGTGTGATTTACTGATTTGCTGCTTTAGGGTGTGTAAAAATGCAAATTTCTTACGTTATAAACATAAAAAGAATAAATGTTTTGTGTTATGTTATATAAAATATGACTTGAATCAATAGATCAATATATCAATAGATCACAGATGGGGTGGGGAGGGGCAGGGTGGGTGGTTTGATTTACTGAGTTACTGATTTACTGCTTTAGGGTGTGTAAAAATGCAAATTTTTAACGTTATAAACATAAAAAGAATAAAAGTTTTGTGCTATGTTATACAAAAATATGATTTAGATCAATAGATCACGGATGGGGGGAGGGGTGGGGTGGGTGATTTGATTTACTGATTTGTTGATTTACTGCTTTAGGGTGAATAAACTTTTGCAAATTTTTTACGTTATAACATAAAAAGAATCAAAGTTTTGTGCTATGTTATACAAAATATGACTTGAATCAATAAATCACTAGATCAATAGATAAATTGATCAATAAATCAATAGATCACGGATTGGGTGGGAGGGTGCTGGGGAGGGTGGTTTGATTTACTGATTTACTGATTTACTGTTTTAGGGTTTGTAAAACGCAAATTTTTTTATTTACTGATTTACTGCTTTAGAGTATGTAAAACGCAAATTTTTTACGTTATAAACATAAAAAGAATAAAAGTTTTGTGTTATGTTATACAAAATATTACTTGAATCAATAGATCAATAGATCAACAGATCAACAGATCAACAGATCTATAGATCAATAGACCAATAGATCAACAGATCACGGGTAGGGGTGGGAATGGGCAGGTTGGGTGGTTTGATTTACTGATATACTGATTTACTGCTTTAGATGGTGTAAAAACGCAAATTTTTTACATTATAAACATGAAAAGCTTAAAAAATTTAGTAAAAACAAAATGTATTAAGCAAATAAAACAGAAAATAAATAAAAACAATAAAAATTTGAAAATAAATTAAAATTTAAATTAAAAATTAAACACAAAGAATAAATGTAAAATAAAACTTACAAAATAAAATAGAAAACAAAATATTTTAGTTAACGTTTATAAAAAGTAAACGAGATTTGA
>JABUQX010029407.1:20000-27500 GCA_015478945.1 Trachelipus rathkii | reverse complement strand
GCGACGCGTTTCCAGCACTCGATTGGTCAGGCCCCCAAATCTGGCGGAGTTTACCTCTTTTGGCTCAATGAAGACGGAGCGCGTTCGATGACAACGGCACTCCTCCAAGGCCGAGTTAGAAGGCTACGTTATGTCTCCAAGGTCGAGTTCGAGGTCCGGTAGATATCTTTCGGTGGTTTTTGACCGTGAACTCAGAGGCTTAACCCCTCAAATGATCGGTAAATCATTTCTGATGGTCCCATTCGATACCTGACGACTATACTCCATATGGCGTTTAAATCATCTTTCTACGACCTCTGTTTGTGAAATATTTGCCAAAATGTAAAGTTATTCCAACTCTTCAAACTGAGTATCGATCCCGGGGTATCATGAATGTTTCGCCAACGTTTTAACCAATAAACCAGAGATATGCTGAAGACTTACTTATCTTTTAAAATAGTTGCTGGCGAATGACGATATAAAATTATATATATTGTTTGCTATATATATATATATATATATGGTTATTGCTGCGGCTATATATAGTATATATATATATATAGCTATATATAAAATAATAAATATATATATATATATATATATATATATATATATATATATATATATATATATATATATATATATATATATATATATATATATATATATATCTGAAATGGTTGTAATTTATCGAGAGGATGATGATGTTTCAGATCGCGACCAATCACAACGCTTTATTTCTCCCTTCAATTTATGGGTCTTAGAGACATCGCAACCCCTTCAAACCTGCTTCCTATTTAGCTAATGGTAACGTCTTCATGGAGCTGAGGTTACGTAACCTTGCACACGCCATGGGGTACAACACTCAAATGTTTTGACTATGGCATAAAAACACTATGTTTGTTTATATATATATATATATATATATATATATATATATATATACTGTATATATTTATGTATATATATATATATATATATATATATATATATATATATATATATATATATATATATATATATATATATATATATATATATATATATATATATATTGTCGATAGGAGTTGGCATAGGAATCTACGCAGGAATCGAGACAATTATGAAACCGAGGTGAGGGTGGAGCCGGTGAGGGTGCGGTGCTGAGTTATCAAACATTCACTTAATAATTCTATATTGATGTCAATGCATATGTTTTCAGTCCCATAGAACTTGAATTTCATAGTTTCAAGCTTCTACGGGATGCCTGTGCCTGATGAACTAAATATGGATCTTAGCATTGCCAACTTATTAATTATTTTATACGATTACCATTAATTAATAATTTCTTAGAAGGCCACTATAGCAACCAAATGTTGCACAAAATATGGATCCTGGCACAACGAACTTATTAACTATACGGTTACCATTAATTGACAATTTGCTACAAGGCCGCTATAGCAACCAAATGTTGCACAAAATATCAAACTTAGCCCAACATGCTTATTAATTATACGACCACTCTCTAACTATTCGACATTCTACCTATCTTTCCTAATACAATTCCTAACTTAGTCTTTCCTTACCTAACCGGACTAAACATCGTCTAGCGTAACCAAACCTAACCTGGTTTAACATACTATCTTAACACATCTACCTTATTAATTACGGCGTCTCTCTCTCTCTCTCTCTCTCTCTCTCTCTCTCTCTCTCTCTCTCTCTCTCTCTCTCTCTCTCTCTCTCTCTCTCTCTCTCTCTTAACTTCTCTAGGTATATCTAAATTATCGTCACCTGACACTGCTTACGTGACGGATTTCTTACTGTGCACATGAGTGTGTCGTATCTTTACAGTCCACATGACTGTCATTTCTATAACGTTACGCATCTGTGTCACTTTTTTTAAACGTCGTTGGCAAACATTTATATTCTAATATATTTTATTTTGACAGCTATTACATTTATATTTTCACAATTAAAATTAACATTTCGCTTTCTTTTGACATACCTAAAGTATTGTATTTTCTTTTAAATTTTTATTTTCACACGAAACATGCTCACCCACCAAAGATTATATCTCAACTGATCCCTAATTCCTATACGTCATTATGAACAACGTCACTGCAATACGATACGCTTATTAGCCCATTACAACCAATCACAGGTTACGGATGGCGACTATACATCTGATAAGGAAATAGGTATAAAAACTGTGATATTTCAGTTTCATACTATGTGTCATTGCACAAAGATGGTTCTCAACGGTTAATGATAGGTGAGTATTATTTTGTTTCTTGCTAACATTGATTTTCTTCCCTTCGTTCTTATAAATATATATATATATATATATATATATATATATATATATATATATATATATATATATATATATATATGTTTTTATTTTATATATATATATATATATATATATATATATATATATATATATATATATATATATATATATATATATATATATATATATATATATACTGTTATTTATTTTTGTGTTTAGCGGTGTTTGTTATTATTTACATACACACACGCGCACATACACACAAACATATTAATTATAGTGACATATTACTTATTCTCCGATAATTATCTTTCTTAATACATTGTCTAACTAAACCTAATGCATCCTTTTAGTTTACATGACTGTGTCTCGTTTTCTAGGCGTCGTTGGAAAACATTTATATTTTAATATATTTTTATTTTAATGACTAAATGTTTATATTATTCTCCTAAAGATAATATATTAATTTTTCGTTTACATCTATATTTTCTTTAAGTTTTTATTATTCTTACATTTACATTTTGTTTAAAGTTTTATTTATTTATTTTATAATTTTAATTTTGTTTGTTAAGTTTTTATTATTTTATAGTTTATTTTACATTTATATTTTGTTTAAAGTCTTATTTCTTTAGTTTATGCTTTTATTTTGTTCTAAGTTTATTTGCAAGTTTTTATTTTGTTTAAAGATTTATTTATTTATTTCTATATTTTTTTGCTTGTTAAGTTTTTATTATAAGTTTTATTTTTACATTTATATTTTATTTAAATTTTCATTTCTTTATTTTGTTTTTATTTTGTTTAAAATAATTTGTATAAGTTTTATTATGATTGTTAAGTTTTTATTATTTTATAAATTTTATTTTTACCTTTATATTTTGTTTAATATTTTATTATTTTAAAATATTATTCTACATTTATAGTTTTTTATTTATTTATAAATACTTATTTATTTATTTTGAAATTTTTATTTTAAAACTTTTAATTTAAATAATTTTATTTATTTTTTTAAAAGAATTTATTTTGAAATTTTATTTTTAAAATTTTATGAAGCATTTTGTTTATACTAAAAAAAATTTTTATTAAAAACTATTATTATTATTATTATTATTATTATTATTATTATTATTATTATTATTATTATTATTATTATTATTATTATTATTATTATTATTATTATTATTATTAGTATTATTAGTATTATTATTACTATTATTATTATTATTATTATTATTATTATTATTATTATTATTATTATTATTGTTATTATTATTATTATTATTATTATTATTATTATTATTATTATTATTATTATTATTATTATTATTATTATTATTATTATTATTATTATTATTATTATTATTATTATTAAAAATATGTACTTTAATGACGACGAAGGTAGTTGTGTAAAACAAATAGGCAAACACCATACCCCATCCCCTTCCACCATGCCATGCTCTACTGCCTTCACTGCTTTACGTCATATTTGAACATGTATTTTGCATAAACATAATATAAAAATAAGTTCTTTGCATAAACATTACATAAAATAAGTTTTTTGTATGAACATAACAAAATTTATTAAAAACAAAATGTTTTACTAAATCTTTTATTTTTTATGCTTATAACAAAAAAATTAACAAAAAAAAATTTATCATATCATAACCTAACTATCATATTGAACTACGAATAAATGCTAATAAAAACAAAGTTTTAACATCAATAAATCTAACATAACTACCTGAACTATGAACATAACGTATCATAACAAACCTAACATATCTTACTTACGAGTAAAATGCTAACATTAACAAAGTCCACTGCATAATAAAGTAGCTAACATTATCCCCCAAAACTTAACCTAAACCCACTTTTCTATCATATCTATAACATATCAATGTTAATTTAACATTAACATAGTAATATTTAACAAAACCTAACAAAAATTTATCCTGTTATATAAAATTTAGTAGAAACATTTTATGTTTTTACTAAATCTTATAAGAAAAAAATTAACAAAAAATTAATCATATAACCTAACTAACATATTGAACTACGAATAAACACTGACATAACAAAGATTTTTAGCTTAACAACAGCTGTTACCATAACAATCTCTACCAATACTTTACAATACCAAACAAAATATGTAATAAAAAATATTATTCTTAATCTCTCTCTCTCTCTCTCTCTCTCTCTCTCTCTCTCTCTCTCTCTCTCTCTCTCTCTCATACACAAACATTATCATTATTATTATTATTATTATTATTATTATTATTATTATTATTATTATTATTATTATTATTATTATTATTATTATTATTATTATTATTATATTATTATTATTATTATTATTATTATTATTATTATTATTATTATTATTATTATTATTATTATTATTATTATTATTATTATTATTATTATTATTATTATTATTATTATTATTATTATTATTATTATTATTATTATTATTATTATTATTATTATTATTATTATTATTATTATTATTATTATTATTTTTATTATTATTATTATTATTATCATTATTATTATTATTATTATTATTATTATTATTATTATTATTATTATTATTATTATTATTATTATTATTATTATTATTATTATTATTATTATTATTATTATTATTATTATTATTATTATTATTATTAACGTACACATTGATTTACAGAGTACCAATAAACAGACGTGGACACATCAAATGTTAAACTAAGAGGGTGAAGTTGCAACTGTAAGTTGCACATTCAGCACCGATTACAAAGTTTTAACTCATAAACAGTTAACTAACAAAAATGCAAATATGGTTTCACTTAACATATATATTTATTACGAAGAAACTTTAAAATCTTTAACTTTTTAACAATGATAATTAACAAAAGTTTCAACATCAGTAAAGCAAACATAACGTATCATAACATACCTAACATAACTTACGAAGGAATAAACTGCTAACATTAACAAAGTTCCATACATATCAATGGTTAATATGCCAATATTATCCAACAATATTTATCATAGTTCTACTTTTTTTTTATCATATCTATAACATATCAATATTAATTTAACATTAACATAGTAATATTCAACAAAACTTTGCAAAAAAAATATATATATCATATAATCTAACTAATATATTGAACTACCAATAAACACTGACCTAACAAAGTTTTACTTTCCATCATCTGCTAACATAGCAACACCTAACACTACTTCACATAACCAAATAAAATCGGTAATTAAAATATCATTAATATCGCATACACAAAAATTAGATAAAAGCAAAAATAAAAAAGTTACATATTATTTTTAATATCAAATACACAAACATATTATTATTATTATTATTATTATTATTATTATTATTATCATTATTATTATTATGTATGTGTGTGTGTGTGTGTGTGTGTGTGTGTATAACAGCTGTTGCTAAGCTAAAAAACTGTTATGTCAGTGTTTATTCGTAGTTCAGTATGTTAAGTATGTTAAGTTTTGTTGAATATTATCATGCTAATGTTAAATTATCACCGTTATGTTATAGATATGATAGAAAAGCTGATCTAGGTTAGGTTTTGGGGATAATGTTAGTTACTATACTGCTATTAAGCAGTGAACTTTGTTAGTGTTAGCAGCTTATCCGTACATGAGATATGTTAGGTGGGTTATGATACGTTATATTCTTAGTTCAGATAATGTTATGTTAGCTTTATTAATATTTTAAATTTTGTTATGTTAGCATTTATTTCTAGTTCAGTACGTTAGCTAGGTTATGATATTATAAATTTTTTGTTATTTTTTTCATGTTATAAACATAAAAAGAATAAAAGATTTGGTAAAATCTAAAATGTTTTTTTATTAAATTTTATGTTGTGATCATACAAAGACCTTATTTTATGTAATGTTTAAGCAAAGAACTTATTTTATGATATGTTTATACAAAATACATGTTCAAATATGATGCAAAGCAGTAATGGAGTAGAGCATGGCATGGTGGAAGGGGATGGGGATAGGGTATGGTGTTTGGGCTGCTACATTACTGCTTTAGTGTCAATAAAGTACATATTTTTAATAAAAAATTAGTAAAAACAAAATGATTCGTTGGTGGATGTAAAGGGACCAAGTCTTGAGTGCGCTAGGGTCTTACATGAGGGTATGTTGTTACCTGTGTTAATGTATAGTAATGAGACTATGGTCTGGAATAAGAGGTATAGATCTAAAGTTCAAAGTGTTCAGATGGACAATCCTAGGGACGTGTTAGGTGTGAGAATAATTGATAAAATGAGGAATGAACGTATTAGAGAGTTGTGTTGTAAATGAGAGAATAAATGAAAGTACGTTGAGATGGTTTGGTCATGTGGAAAGGATGGTTGATAGCCGGTTGGTTAAGCGGATGTATAGCGGTGAGTATGCTCGGAATCGACCAGCTGGGAATCGACCGGCTGGGAGACCGAAGAAAAAGTGGATTGAGTCAGTAAGGAATGCAGAAGAGAAATGTGGGTTTGGCAAGAGGCGGAAGAAAGGTGCATAATAGGAGTAAATAGTGGGGTTTTGTGAGGGGGGTATGGCTGTGGCCCACCTGGGACTGGGGATGAACCCTACATTGACGATATGCCATAGTGAGGGGTCCGTAACGGTCCCGTGAAGCTCTAGGGTGGATTTTCTGACTGCGACTAGCTCTCCTAATAGGTATAAAGGGGGGCTGTAAGGCTGGGCTTTCTTTTCGAGTTGTGTCATATTCTTCTACTACTTTTCTGTTTCCGGTGCATTTCAAGCACCTTACCCCAGTCTTGGGAGAAAAAGGGGTAGGATGATATATATATATATATATATATATATATATATATATACTATATATATATATATATACATATATATATATATCTATGCTCTCTCCATATCATATATACTCTTCTTGCTGCTGCCTAACTATGCATAATATTATATATAGCGCCACTGCTCTTTGCTCATGCTCTTATATATATAAATCAGTCTTGGGTTCAAGTACATTTTGTCGAGTACAAGTACTCTAGAATTGCTCTAAAATTGTTCAGTACTAGTACAGGTACAAGTACTCTAAATTTGTTCAGTACAATTACAGGTACAAAATACTCTAGAATTTGAATTTCAGGGTACAGGAGAGGTACTTCATGAGCTTGCATACATATGTAATATATGTATGTATATATATATATATATAATATACTATATATATATATATAGTAATAATAATATATGTA
>JABUQX010029407.1:10000-12500 GCA_015478945.1 Trachelipus rathkii | reverse complement strand
ATATATATATATATATATTATATATATATATATATATATAATATATATATTATCTTATCTTTTGTTGATAGATTTATTATAAGGTTTATATATAGACCGTATATATATATATATTATATATATATATATATATATATATATATATATTATATCTATATATATATATATATAAAATATAGATAGATATTATATTATATATATATATATATATAGTATAGTATATATATATATATATATAAAATAAATAAATAAATATATAAATATATACATATAAAATATAAAATATACATATATATATAACATATATAAAATATATATATATATATATATATATATTTACCGTATAAAATATATATATATATAATATATATATATATATATATATATTATATATATAATATATATATATATATTTATATATATATATATATATATATATATATAGTATATATATATATATAATATAGAAGATTACTGATACAGAAAAGAGCCATACGATACCGATACTCTATTTTTAGGTGCCGATACCGATACCGATACTTTAAATAATATAATAAATACACAGTAATAAGATAGAACATTTGTGTACTGCTAGGCAACTCAGGATTGCATTCCCTGTACAACCAATGCTTAGTCATTTATTTCATATTTGGTTGTGCCCAAGTATATTTATTTTTAAATTAAAATGTATCTTTAAGGAATAATATATGCAAATATAATATTAATAACTTTTTATGTGTGTTTATTCAAAAAATATTTCATTTCCATTTTCCAAGCAAGTATTAACAACGTTTAGCTACTAGCTTTTATGTTTTAACATGATTAACAATTTACAAGATTCTTTAACTAGCTACTATATAAAGAATAAAAATATGACAAGAGAGACCTCAATTAATTGCTGAAAAGGCCAAATAAAAAAAAACGCTATATTCAAACATGACATAACTAAATAATAATATACTCCTTTAAGATAAAAGATAGATATTATTCAATGCTCAATTTCAAAAATTCTCAAATTGTAAATGCAAAACATTAAGCTTTCCACTAGTATCTGCGTGAAGCCTGTTCTTTTTTTGTCGTTTACATCCCACCTATCACTAAAAATACGCTCGCCTTTGACTGATGAGGAGGCGGCTGTAAAATATTTTGCCTGTAAGCGCGGATATATATGGAACCTTAGCCCAATTTTCCATGCCACCCACATGAAAGGATTCCTTTTCTGTCGTGCAGCATCTCCAGTTTTCGTAGAGCCTCGATCTCCTCTTTCACAGATTGCTAATCTGAATAATCTTTGTTCCTGATGAGAGTCTCTTCAGTTTTTTTCATGATGTTCTTGGCTGTGATTCCTTCTGAAGGGAATATATGTCAAGGCAATTTCTGGGCCATGACTTATCAAAGTCTAACATATCCAAATCCTCTCATCTTCAGTAGATTTATTTGCTGAAAAGCCACCATCGTCACTATCAGTGCTGTTGCCAGGGGTTGCTGATAAGGCGGCTTCCACTTCTGTGAATCTTTTTTTTTTGTCACGCGAGGCAATTGCTCATCGTTATTGCTATTAAATGCATTCTAGAATGGTTTCACCGTCGGAGAGCCATTCTTGTGGGTTTCAGCTAGCTTAAGGAATTCCTTATAAACCTTATTATATTATATCGAAAACTAGGTTATTATTGAACCTAAAAGTTTCTCATAATTCTTCACCAAAAAAGTAAGAAGTATCGGCCAAGTATCGACCATATTAACCAATACCGATACATAAAAAAAATGGCAGATACTGCCGATACCGATACTATCGGTACATATATATATCAATATATATATATATATACTATACTGTACTATCTAGTTTATAATTGAAAGTATATCCTAAAATGCGACAAATTAATATATATAGATAAATATATATATAGTGTAATAAAAAATTAATAATATAATATTTAATTATTTTACTTTAGTCCGCCTTACATGTTTTAATTTATTTATTTTAATTTATGTTTAATATTTTATTTAAAATACTTTAGCGTTCTTAAATGTTTTTAATTTATTTTATATTAGTTTTCCAATAAAATTTCAAATGTCAGATTAACAGATTCGATCCTGAGTCCATCGATGGGTCGCCACGACGTTAACCGTTGCTGCTAAAGCAGCAGTCCTTTATATCTGTTAATTGTTCTTCTTTATAATAAGCCTATGAACGAAGAGGAAAATGGAAGGGAAAGGTTTGAAGTATGGAAGCTCATTTTAAGCCTTTTATTCTATACTGATAAAACTAGATAAGGCATTAAGTTTCTCTCCCTTTTTCTTCAATTGTTTTTATTTATATAATACATATATATACTTATATTATATATACTATATATATATATATATATATTATTATATATATATATATATATATATATATATATATATGCTCTACTTATTTGTAGGGGATTTAATTATCGGAGTCCTTTCAAACTTGCACCACATATAGCTGATAATGTCGCCGCTGCGATGTTAA
>JABUQX010029407.1:0-2500 GCA_015478945.1 Trachelipus rathkii | reverse complement strand
TTTAAGAAGCCATCAAAGAAGCTTCACTTGCTTTTGCTTTAGTTAGACAATGAAGTTCTCACTTGCCAGCTCTTGCAATTCCTTGGCCTCTCCAAACTAGCTTGTAAACTCTCCCCGCAACTGGTTTAGTTTATAGTTTGGTGACAAACCTTTCTAAAAGAGTTGAAGCTTCATCCAGGGATGTCTGTTTTTGGAGGGTTTTAGAAGTGATGTTAATACTTTCCAAATTTTGCTTTGAAACACAAGCATTAAAATGAAGTGAAAAGTAGACATTTGTCTTCTTTATGCTGTCGCCTCAACTACTTCAGAGCTCTTTGTTGAAGTTGGGATGATTTTTGATAAACAATTCAAAATATAAATGAAATTAACTTTAACTGCCAACAAGCAATCGAACCTCGAAGACCATCTAGTGGGCACAGTCTTTTAACAGTTTTGTTGACCATGCAGGTTTCTGAAAAAATTTCTTTCAGTGATTGCATCTTGAAGACTCTGACTGAAAATACCCATATATAAATCTCATAATACATCATAAAAAAACAAATCAATTTCGTAATCTTCCTTGACAGAATCATTCAAGATGAAGTTAAGGTTGTGATTTTGCACAATGTACCATACTCTGCATTAGCCGCGACTTTCGCTTGTTTTGGTTCTGCAGTCCAATGTACTCTGCCACTTCATAACAATAGCACCATCATAAGCCCTGCCCTCTGCACTTTGAATTGAAAAAATTATGCTTTCCAAACAAGCTTACACACTTCACTTTCTAAACCTTCGGCCTTTTGATTTGTTATGGGGATAAACCCCAGGAATGACTCATTAATTTGAAGCTTCTTTTCATCGTAATTGATGCAGACATATCTTATTACTACTGACAGTTGGTCAGTTTTAGAAATTTCTTGGGTCGTATCTAAAATAAGAGAAAAAAAGGGCGCATCTTTAGTTTCACTTATTATGTCACGGAGCACATGTTGTGAAGCCAAACTAACGAGTTCATTCTGAATAGGAGCACTCATATATTTTGTTCTGCTTTTCTCATTCTCCAGGTGACTTTTAAGAAGCGGGTCATACCTGGATAAAAAATCAATAATATTGAGAAAGTTTCCAGATTTACTATCAATATATCGGGTTAAAAAATATCGTGTATATATATATATATATATATATATATATATTTTTGAATCAGGTTATATAGTATATATATATATAAATATATTAAAATTTATATATATATATATATATAAAAAATATATTATATATATATATATATATATATATATATATATATATATATATATATATATATATATATATATATATATATATATATATATATATATTATATATATATGAATATATATATATATTATATATAAATATATATATATATATAATATATAGTAGTATATATTATATATATATATATTATATATATATATATATATACTATATTATATAATATATATATATAATATATTATATAATAGAGAGAAGAGAGAGAGAGAGAGAGACAGAAGAGAGAGAGAGAGAGAGATAGAAAGAGAAGAGCTTTCATTATGGGATTTTCATCGAAATGTGCTCATCCTCTTACCCGCGTGGCGCCCTCACGGCTCCTGCGACACCCCGCACGCGGCTTCCGGGGCGTTATTTACGACCACTGATATATAATATATATAAATATATATATATTATATATATATATATATTATATATATATATATATATAGATATATATTTTTTATATATATATATATATAATATATATTAGATGCACCGGATATCAAAATGTGACTGTTTTTCGATCGGATGCGATGCGGATTTAAAGAGGATGAGGATGCGGATGCGGATCTTAAATAATGTGCGGATGCGGATGGATGCGGATGCGGATGTTTACTCTTTGAAGTTTGAATTAAAAATTTATATATATATTATATATATATATCTATATAATATTATATATATATATATATATATATATATATATATTATATATATATATATATATAGTATATATATAATATATATATAGATAATATATATATATATATATATATATATTTGTCACCACACTCACGGCGCATCCCAGAGCCCTCAAGGAGGGGTGTTGCACACCTCAGATATTCATCAACTAACGCAAACTACGCAGATGAGCACAGACGCAGGCTTTAGAGTGAGATTAAAATCAGCAGGAAACACAGAAGATGGAAGAGAATTCCTCAGAACAGAGGGTCAGAAAGAAGAAGCTCGAGTGAACTAGCCTGGAGTTACCAATATGAACACAAAACTCATGCGCCAACACAGCACCCCTTGTGCTGAGGGCGTCGTAAAGGTTGTGGTACGCGAGTGATAAGCTCCCTCGAGCAACCTGCCGCTGCTGTAACCTATAGAAAGCAGATAAAGCACCAAACAGCGCGTCGAAAGATTAGAGGATCAAGTGAACTGGAAAGTGCCGAACAGTTTATAAGCCTTTTGGCCTTTGCCTCGACCCTATCCAAAACCCGGG